>BOPN01000405.1:122500-132500 GCA_017312705.2 Penaeus japonicus | reverse complement strand
ATCGTGTTCATTTTTCCTCGCTTCTCTCCATCATTCTGTACGCCTCTGTCTCTAATTGTCTCTGTTCTCTCTCCCTTTCTTTATTCTCTTCTCTTCTATCTTTACTTTTTCCCACTCGTTCTTATCGCCATTGGCTCTCCTCCTCGCCTCTTCGCATCTCTTCCCCCCTTGTCTTTCTCCTCTTCTCCCCTCCCATTACCTCTCCTACTCATCTTTCCCTCTCTTCCCTTTTCTCTTCTCTCTTTGGACGTTTCTGTCTTTCTCGCTGTCGATCTCTCTCTCTCTCTCTCTCTCTCTCTCTCTCTCTCTCTCTCTCTCTCTCTCTCTCTCTCTCTCTCTCTCTCTCTCTCTCTCTCTCTCTCTCTCTCTCTCTCTCTTTCTCTCTCTTTCTCTCTCTCTCTCGCTATCTATCTATCTATTTATCTATCTCTCTATATCTATCTATCTACCTATCTGTCTATCTTATTCTCTCTCTCTCTCTCTCTCTCTCTCTCTCTCTCTCTCTCTCTCTCTCTCTCTCTCTCTCTCTCTCTCTCTCTCTCTCTCTCTCTCTCTCTCTCTCTCTCTCCCTCTCTCTCTCTCTCCCCCCCCCTCTCTCTCTCTCTGATTTACTCATAAATCTCTCTATCTCTCTCTCCCGCTCTCTCCCGTTCTTCTTAATTCGCCCCTTAATTTACTGTGATTGCCTTTTACTCTCTGCATCGCTGTGATTCTGGTGTTATCTCTAAATCTGGGTTTATCCTTTGTGTTATAGTTCATATAATGTCAATATGACCATTAATGGAATAAGTAAACATAGTGCATATGATCAATAGAGATAATAGTGATCATTATGATAAGCGATGGTGATATTAATTATGATGATGATGATGATAATGATGGGAATAATTGTAATGATTATGATGGTGATGATAGTAATGATGATGATAATGATTGAAATAATGATGATAGGGATTGACATATTGATGGTCATTATAATAATGATGATATCAATGACGGTGATATTAATAATATTTATACTAATGATAATGGTAATGACAATAATATTCATATATAAAGTTATAATGTTAAAACAGTAATCAGAATAATGGCACGGATAACTTTATGAACTATGTTACGCAACTTTGTTTGATTAACATATTTATCACTCTCATCATAAAATAAATTATCTCCATTCCATCCTTCCCTCTATTCCCCTTCCCTCCTTCTCCCCCCACTCCTAAGCTCTTCCCTGTACCCTCCCTCCTTCCCTTCTCTCTCTCCCCTTCACCCTCCCTACTCTTTCCTTCCCTTTTCCCTCTCTCCCCTTCCTCCTTCCCTTCTCCTCCATTTCACCTCCCTGATTCCCTCTTCCTCCTCCTCTCTTTCCCCTTCCCTCTTTCCCACCCCCTCCCTTATTCCCTTATTCCCAGCTCCTCCCTCTCCCTTTTACTATCCCTAATACCTTCCTCCTCCCTTCACCCTCCCTCTTTCCCTCCTCCTCCCTCTCCTCTCTCCCACTTTCTAATTCCCTCCTCCTCCCTTCATCCTCCCTACTCCTCCCCTCTCCCTTTCCCCTCCCTCCTTCCCTCCTCCTTTTCCCTTCCCCCTCCATTCACCTTCCCCCTCCATTCACCTCCCTTCCCCCTCCCTTCACCTTCCCTCCTCCTTTTCCCTTCCCCCTCCCTCCACCTTCCCCCTCCATTCACCTCCCTTTCCCCCCTTCACCCTCCTTACCCTCCCTCCCTCCCTCCCTCCCTCCCTCCCTCCCTCCCTCCCTCCCTCCTCTTTTCTTATATGAAACATCCAATTTCCCAGTAGTATTTGCACCATTTCCTGAATGAAATTAAAAATCAATCTCAACCCTTACAAACATGAATCGGTGGCCAAAGAGTCTATTTGAATTGACTTCAGAAAGAGATTCATTTGAGATACACGTCTTGAAGAAAACGGAGGAGTGTACTGTAAACAAGAGACGAGGCGGACTGAGGGTTGTATTAAATGCTAGAATTTTACACAGAATTTAAAGAATTATATAACGCACATAAGCAGACGAGTAGATACCTAAGCAGACATATGGTGATACGAAAAGATAATTAGAAAGGAAGAATTGGAGGTGTGATAAATGTATACATATCAGAGGGTAAGGTACATGAATGTAACGTGTGTAGATATTTATAAAGTGTATTACATGACGTATAACTGTGAATGTCCTGAGGACACCAATTAGATGTTATTGCTTTTCTCTTGAAAAAGAGGTAAAGAGGGAAAGATTAAGAGAAGTAAAGCTCACATTATAACGCACGCACCCACACTCACACACGCACACACACACACAAACACACACACACACAAACACGCACACGAAGCAAATACAAATGTATGTCAATGGCACCCTCGAGTCACACACCGTTCATATTCATATTCTTTTCTCTTTCAACTTGACTTATTACTCTCTCTCTCTCTCTTCTTCTTCTTCTTCTCTCTTCTCCCTCTTCTCCCTCTCTCTCTCTCTCTCTCTCTCTCTCTCTCTCTCTCTTAATTTGCTTTTTCTTTATTCACATATTCTTTATTTATAGCATTTCTTACATTCTCTCTCTCTCTCTAACTCTCTCTATCTCTCTATCTATCTATCTATCTATCTATCTATCTATCTATCTATCTATCTATCTCTCTCTCTCTCTCTCTCTCTCTCTCTCTCTCTCTCTCTCTCTCTCTCTCTCTCTCTCTCTCTCTCTCTCTCTCTCCTCCCTCTCTCTCTCTTTCCTCCCTCTCTCTCTCTCTCGTTCTCTCTATCCCATCCCACGTATGCAAGGAATTTAGGATAACCGATGAAGGAAAGAGGAGCGACAGGGGGTAGGGGGTGGGAGAGGGGTATGGAGAGGGAGGGCCCTGCGCCACCCTGAATGCTGTGGTAATCATTTTTGCTGTCACGTAATCTTGACCAATCAGAAGGTCAGCTGTTAACCCTTTTAGGGATTCCGATTGGTATGCAAAGGGGCCCGTTCGATAGAGGCGTGAAAATTGCTCTCTTTTCGACGTTGACCTTTGCTGTCGAGCGACATTTGAATATTTATTATTAATATCATTCCATTAGTAGTGGTAGTTGTAGTAGTTGTAGGATCTATTTGTATTATGATTGTATCATTATTATCACTGTATTAGTGGTAATAGTAATAGTAGTAGTTGTTGTTGTTGTAGCAAAAGTAGTAGTAATAGTAGTAGCAGTAGTAGAAGTAATAGCGGTAGCAGTAGTAGTAGCAATAGTGAGTAAGCAACAACAGCAGTAGTATTAGTACTTAGTAATAGTAGTGGTAGTAGTAGTAGTAGAACTAGTAGAATCAATAGTAGTAGTAGTTGCAATAGTAGTAGATGTACCCGGGGCAGAATTAGTAATAGCAATTGCATTAACAATAATGCTATAGTCATGTTGTTGCTTGCAAGTACAGACTGCAAGAATATTACCGGATAGGGATAGTGTATGTGACACATATGGTGCAAAATATTTGTGAATGTATATTGAGCTCAAATTATAAAAAAGGAAAGTGGTCTTCAATGTCAAATGTTCGTTTGTTTGTTGTTATTTTTTTAAGATCTGGAAAGTTCCAAAGTGTGTTATAGTGCCTTGGGACTGAAGGTAGATCCTCAGGTTCGTGAATAAAGGCAAACTTAAGTCTGCCATAATCGCATTAGTCTTAAATATTTTACCATTGGATATCGGTCAAACAATAGATTTATTTTATTTAAACTGTATGTAATCCTGATTTTCTTCGTCCTTATTACTTACGAAAGGGGTCTATGTTCGGTACCACATATGATCAGATATACAACATGGTAAGGCCTGGTTATACAACATGGTCCTCAGACAGGCTACTATTCCAAAGGAAGAGACAAATCTGGCTTACTGTAAAACAAAAGTAACACTACAACTTTACAGGCAGTGAAACATAAATAGCAACTATTAGATAAAGCCATTTGGGTGATTGTCATAGGCTCCCCTCGATATCAAAGCTGATTATGTTAAACACAAAATAGATGACAAGGGAAACGAGTTCAAAACCCCATCACACATAACGATAACAGCGCTCCTCGCAGCCTAAATATATATTTCACACATGGTGGACCTTCTTGATGAGAACAATCCTAGACATCACACAGCTGTTTCAACCACTTGAGACCACCATAAGAGATATGTTCATCCACCTCTCTCGAAACGTCAGCTCTGACATCTTTCAAAATGCAAGGTATGGAATTAACTTGAATGAACAACAGGGAATCAAGCTAACGCTATCAAAAGAAGAAGAAAAAACAACAACTAAAAATGATCTTATCTTATCTATCTCATATCTTGGTACGGGTTACATGAGAAACAAGAACATCTGACTCACTCATGTTTACATCTTCAGGAGCAATGGGCCCCGGGGATAAATCTTTTTACGCAAGTCATGTCAGAGAAAAACAATTACCAAGAAGTCTGGATGAGGTGTTGCTTGCCATTGTCACTTCTCTGTGCAATGGACTGTGTTCTAGCGGTCGTTGAGAATCACGCGAGAACACCTAGCAATGCAGAGGAAAATGCAACATGTCATTGCTTATTTAATAGAGGAGAGCGAAGGCTATATGGAGAGGATAGAAGGTCGATTAATTGATATCATTATTATCATTGTCTTCATTATTATCACCATTTTTACACATGTCATTATCATTATTTTTTCGCATATCATTATCATACTAGCTAATATCATTATTCGTATTTATTATCTATTCAGTCTGCAATAAGTATGACTAATGAAATAATTATCAGTGCTATCACTATTAATATACCCTTGAGCGTAAGTTATGGTTTACATCATTGACATTAATATTGTTTTTAATATCTAAACCTCAAGAGGAGACATTTTTTTTATTTAATTCGTACAGTAGAACCTCTTTCTACATCTCATTCATGTATTTACGTCTCTGTCGTTTTTTCCATACATAAACAAACACACTCACTTATACATACACATATTCACCTATCAACACGTAGCAATGACAATAACATGCACACAGAAGTATACACGTAAACACTACACACACACACACACACACACACACACACACACACACACACACACACACACACACACATACACGCGCACATTGACGTAGACAATCTACATCTCCCCTTTACTCCCTACCCCCTTTTCCTTCCTCCTCCTCCTTCTCCTTTTTCCTTCTCCCCTTCTTTTCCCAATATCTTTCTATCGCCCCCCTTCCATCCTCATACTCCTTCTAACTCTTTCCTCCTCTTTCCTCCTCCTCCCTCCCCTTCTCACCGCTTCCCTCCTCTTCCTTCTAGTGTTTCCCCTCTGTGCTTGTACTTCTACTTCCTCTCTTCTCCCCTCTCCTCCCTCTTCCCGCTTCCCTCCAGTTTCCTTCTCCTTCTCTCCTATTTTCCTTAGTTCTACTACCTCCTACTTCGTCTTATCATCCTTACCCCTCCCTCCTCTCTTCCTCTCCCTACTTCCCCTCCTCTCTTTTCCCTCCACCCTCCTCTCTTTTCCCTCCCCCCTTCCTGCCTTTCCCTCCTTTCTTTCTTTCCCTCCTCTCTCCTCCATCCCTCCCCTCCCTCCCTCTCTTCCTTTCTCCTCCCTACTCCTCCTCCTCTCTTCCCCTCCCCCTTCCTTTCTTTCCCTCCCCACTCCCCCCTCCTGTCGTTCCCTCCTCCTTCCTTTCTTTCCCTCCTCCTTCCTTCCTCCTTCCCCTCCCTCCCTATTCCCACATCCTCTCGACTCTCTCCTTCTCCTTACTCCCCACCTCCTCTCACTCCCTTCTTATCCCCCACCTCCTCTCACCCTTCTCTCTCTTCCCCAACCCCTCCTCCCTCTCACCTCCACCTCCTCCACCCCCACCCCCACCCCCCCTTCTCTTCTCTTCTCTTCTCCCTCCCCACCTCCTCTCACCCCCACCCCCCACCCACACACCCACACCCTTCTCTTTCTCTTCCCCTCCCCCACCTCCTCTCACCCCCACACCCACCCCCATCCCCTACCCCCCCTTCTCTTCCTTCCCCTGATATCCCAAGGGCATCGATAAACCGACACAACAATCGCGAAACCACTTTACCCACACCTATATTCTTTCCTCTTTGCCCTTGGGTCTTACCCCCCCCCCTCCCCCTTACTCCTCCTCCTCCTCCTCCTCCTCCTACTCATTCCTTCCCTCTATTCCTCCCCTCACCTCCCTTTCTCCTCCTCCTCCTCTCCCCTTCCCCTCTATTCCTTCTCCCCCCATCCTCCTCCTCCTCCCGTCATGCTCCTCCTCCTCCTCCTCCTCCTCCTCCTCCTCCTCCTCCTCCTCCTCACTCCTTCCCTCTATTCCTCCCTCACCTCCCTCACCTCCCGTCCTCTCGTTTCCCCCTCACATCCGGCTTGATCTCTGAGGTAGATGCTGAGAACGGTTATATGTGTTATTGGTGGTGTTACTTTGTGTGTGTGTGTGTTTGTGTGTGTGTGTGTGTGTTTGTGTGTGTGTGTGTGTGTGTGTGTGTGTGTATGCTTATGCTTTTTTTGTGTGTGTGTGTGTTTGTGATTCTTTTTTTTTCTTTTCTCCCCTATTTTGATAAGCACAACATGGTTAAAAAAATGAACATGAGCAAGAATATATATATTCCAGAAGACTGAGTATATAACTCTCTTTCTTAAGCTCCCTCTTCTTTTTTCTTCCTTCTACTTATATACCATTTTTCTTAGCCTTTCCTTCTCTTATATATCAACATCGGCTTTCAAAATCATCACAATGAAACATCTTCAATACAACTTACTACTCTCCCGAGAAAAGATATATATATATATATATATATATATATATATATATATATATATATATATATATATATATATATATTTATATATATATATTGTAGAACTAACACTTATTGCAACTGTGATTATGTGGTATGATGTTAAGATGTATTGTGATCCCATGGCACTGTTAAATGATTTATTTCGATCATTTGGTACAGTGCAAGAATGTACTTTGATCAGTCGGCACTATCTAGGGATGCACTGTAATCACTCGGTACTGTGTAAGGATGTACTTTGATCACTCGGTACTGTGCAGAAATATACTGCAATTTCTCGGTACTGTGGAAGGATGCACTGTGATCACATGACACTGCATAGAGACTGTGGCACAATAGCATTATGAGGAGCCAAGTCTATGCCAGTGCCAGAGTCCATACAGCCGGCACTCTGATGAGAAGTCAAGAGGGACCAACTGCAAAACATCCGGGTAGTTGAAGGTGTACACAAGCTTGTTTTTCGCTCAGTGTTTTTCTCTCGTTTCCATTTTTTTTCTTGTTTTTTTCTTATCTTTTGGATCTTGTTTGTCAGAAGCGAGAATGAACTTGTGTTTAGGTTTCTAGGTGCATGGTTGTAGGATAAGATCATGCAGATACGTATACGCACACACATGCACATAAAAACAGACACGAACACATATATGTTCATACACACACACACACACACACACACACACACACACACACACACAAACACACACACACACTTACACATACATGCGCGCACGGACATTATAGAAAAAGACACATATATGTTAACACAGACAGGCGGGGGAAGAGGGGTATATAAAAGATAAATAAATAAAGAGACGAATGGATGAAAAATACATGTTTCCAGTACCATTTGAAAAAAGAACATCAAATATGACTATAGACAGATAAATCAATAAACAAACAACACACTCTACTAGACTCGCCCTGGAAGTAAAGTTAGGCCTAAAAAGCCCACAACAACAACACCGACTTTTTTTTTTTTTTTTTTTTTTTTTAAGACTTTAAACCGGAAGTTCATTCATCCGAAGGAAAAGCCGAAGACGCCATCAACTGTGAGCTAAGTCTAGCGACACAGGAAAAAAATACTATTGTTGTAGATTTTCCTGACGATTATGAACGTAGCGCAAGGAAATTGGGACTCTAAAGTACCTTATCAGAGGGGTGCTTTCTCTCCTCTCTTCTCGAAGTGTGTGTGGGGGGGGCTTTAAGAAAATTAAATTTACATTCATACGACGGCGGTCTTGGTCAAGACTTCCGATAGGAGTGGAAATAGATATAGAGAAAGAGGAAAGGAAGTTGAACAGTGATGACTTGCGCTAAGTTCACAAACGCACGCACACACACACACACACACACAAACACACACACACACAAACACGCACACATGCACGCACATACGCTTAAATATCGCGAAAGATGCTTCATCCTTATATATGAGAATGACATGACTCTACGCGTAAGCTCTTTACCTTTCAAGATATAGAAATATATTCACAGACAAAAGAAATACACTGAAGATATTCTGTAAGGAGGTAACGTGCGTAAAAATAAAATATGGAAGGAGAGATGGACAAATAGGTAACTAGAAATATTTAGGGATAAATATATTGGTCGATAGATTAACAGATAGAGAGAGATAGAGACGGTGAGATATATATGAAAGCAAAAGTAAATATATATATAAACAGATAGAGAGGCAAATGTAGAGAAATGGATTTTACGATAAGGTAGAGAATTACTACTTTTCCACTTTTAAACTATTAGTATGTGAAGAGAAACAACACAGCGAAATATCATAAAAGGAAGATAAATAGAGGGGAAAAATAATTTGCAACAGTTTGTGCACTGTTTATCATGCGTAAGCCCATGCCTCTGCTGTCCCATATCATGTTACTTCTCCCATATAAACACTATCAACATATATCAACATGAATAAAAAAAAAAAATGTTATTCCCGGTACGTATAGTATAACTGTACGTGCATGTTAATAGCATGTGTGTATATAATTCCCTCGTGGCGTACAGTACATCATATGTTGATTAGACCCCACATAAGCCTTTAAGGACCAGACCCTTTGATGACCAATCCGAGGGTTAAGAAGGGGAACTGATGTATAAACACCTTCATCAAGGCTAACTTAATTCCAACATCTGGCCTTCGAGGATAGAATAGGGAGATAGTAAAATGTGTAATAGAGATGGATAGAGAGATAGATAGTTAGATAGATAGACAGACAGATATATATAGAGAGAGAGAGAGAGAGAGAGAGAGAAAGAGAGAGAGAGAGAGAGAGGGAGAGAGACAGAGAGAGAGAGATAAATGCATAAATAGATAGATAGATAGATGTAGAGACAGATAGTGAGAAGGAAGGATAAAGAGATATATGGATAGATAGACAGATACACATACAGTATAGAGAGATATTTAGAGAAATGGATAGTAAGATAGACAGAGAAAAGAATAAATAAATAGAGAGAAAGAGAGAGAGAAAGAGAGAGAGAAAGATAAATATAGATAGATAGATAGATAAAGATACATGTAGATAGATAGACAGATAAAGATACATATAGATAGATAGATAGATAAAGATACATATAGATAGATAGATAGATAAAGATACATATAGATAGATAGATAGATAAAGATACCTATAGATAGATAGATAGATAAAGATACATATAGATAGATAGATAGACAGATAGATAGAGATAGATAGATAGATAGATATAGATAATATAAAATAGATTCAAATATTCGTTCCCTAGTCTACCATCAAGTCGCCTCCCGAAACACATTGTAGAGTCAAAGGGAAGAAATGAAACCCGAAGTATTTCGTTTACGACTTGAGTCTGAGAACCTTGCTTTGATGAGTTCGGTGTCATAGGATTTCCCGACGGAGACAGGTTCCGCGTTTTGTCCGCTTCGGTTTCGGGCGAGAGTACGATTTCAGGTTTCGGGGGGGTGGGGGTGGAGGGGGGGGGGGGGGGGGGGGGGGGGGGTTGGTTGTTTTTGTTTTGTTGTTGTGTAGTTTGATTTTTTTCGATTTTTTTTCGATTTTTTATTTTTTTAGCTGATAGTTGTGTGTGTTTGTGTGTGTGTGTGTTCGTATTCATACAATACACTCACATACATACATACATACATATATGTGTGTGTGTGTGTGTGTGTGTCTGCGTGTGCGT
>BOPN01000405.1:110000-117500 GCA_017312705.2 Penaeus japonicus | reverse complement strand
TACAAACCATCCGACAAAGGAACTAAAGCACATAGTCCTAGAACCTTAAAGACACTCATACTCGCAAACACACCCAACTACACCCACACTCTCATCTCCACAAAGACGCGCATCAAACAACGGAGAAAATACAAATAAAAAAAAAGAGAGAGAGAAAAAATGCGGAAAAGACACACGGACATTTAAAAAAAAAAAAAAAAAAAAAAACGCACACAAGAACACAAATATTTCAAGAAAAATAACACACATAATAAAAATAATAACACACACTGTAAGACTAGCACAAGACACCCAAACGGTCAATACAGCAACAGGCAAGAGGCAACATCCCGCGAGAAGATAGAGTGGCGATCTCACAAGACATTAATTTAAGCGGAGTTGACCGAAGCTGATAGTGGCCCTCTCTCTAAACGACCAGTTTACCGATACCTTGACTCGCTCTTGGAAGATGGGATGGAAAGAAAGAAAAAAAAGTTAGAGGGTTAGAGCGAGTGAGCGAGAGAGAGAGAGAGAGAGAGAGAGAGAGAGAGAGAGAGAGAGAGAGAGAGAGAGAGAGAGAGAGAGAGAGAGAGAGAGAGAGAGAGAGAGAGAGAGAGAGAGAGAGAGAGAGAGAGAGAGAGAGAGAGAGAGAGAGGGAGAATGAGAGAAAAATAGAGAGAGAGAAAGAGAGAAAGATAAATTGAGAGAAAGACAGAGAGGGAGAAAGAAAGAAAGAAAGAAAGAAAGAGAGAAAAATAGAGAGAGAGAAAGAGAGAAAGATAAATTGAGAGAAAGAAAAAAACAAAGAAAGAGAGAAAGAGAAGAGAGAGACGGAAAAAGAGAAAAGATAAAGGAAATAGAGAGGGATTGGGTATGGAGAAGATTGGTAGAGAAGTTTAACAGTGATGGAGCGGAGTGATCACGGAAAGGGAAAGAAAAAAGAGATAAGGAGTAAATAGAAGGACGATCGGTTAGGAGACATATGTAAAGCTTAAACATTGGCGTCGTCGTCGTTTTCTGTGTGTACGTATATAAATGCACACACACACATACACACACACACACACACACACACACACACACACACACACACGCAAATACACAAAAGAGAGAAAGGAGAGATAGATAGAGAGAGAGAGAGAGAAAAGAGAGAGAGAGAGAGAGAGAGAGAGAGAGAAAGAAAGAGAGAAAGAGAGAGAGAGAGAGAGAGAGAGAGAGAGAAAGGAGAGGTAGTTAAATTTTAAAAAGAAGAGAGAAAAAAAAACACTAAAAACAGGAAGAGAGAGAAAAAATAGAAAAGTAGATAGATAGATGAATATATAAATAAGTAGGTAGTTAAATTTTAAAAAGTAGAGAAAAAAAAACACTAAAAACAGGAAGAAAAGTTCAAAATACCCTTTGGTTAATAACGTTATCAGGCAGTCGGACAATTAGATAAGAGATAAGACATAACATTAAAACTAAAGACAGATGAACGATTAAAACATTGCCTGAAGAAGGACGAATAAATTTCTCGTTGTTTTTAGTTTATGAATGGTTACGTTAAAGCACGTTATTTCGTGTTTATGTAACTCATTCATACGTCTGTGTCACTATGTCATGTTTTTTTTTTTTTTTTTTTTTTTTTCTTCTTTTTTTTTTTTTCGTAAAGGGAATTTCGCTTACATCCCTTTATAAAAAAAAAAAAAAAAAATTATCTATGTATATGTGCACGTGTGTGTGTGTGTGTGTGTGTGTGTGTGTGTGTGTGTGTGTGTGTGTCTATGTGTGTCTATGTGTGTGTGTGTGTGTGCTTGTATGTGTGTGTGTGTGTGTTGCGTTACTTCTTTTCTCGTTCATTTTTTATATTCTAAATTTTACCTTTTTTTTCCACTTTCGACTCTTTCTCTCTATAACGCCATTTCTATATATATCATGTCCCTGATTCCTTTTTCAGAGTATCCGCTTCTTATTTTTTTACTCCCTTTCCAACAAACCGAAACTGATACGATACACATATCCATGGTCATAGAAGCCCAGGCATACATAAACGCACAAACACAACAAAGACACACTAACACACACACACACACACACACACACACACAAACACACACACACACACACACACACACACACACACACACACACACACACACACACACACACAAACACACACACACATACACATACATCCGAACTCTTTCCGTCCCACACCTCACATAAGCTAAAGTCTACGGCTCCCAACTGCCCTTTTCACTTAACCATTCCTCCCTTGTGTGCTCGCTTCCCCTTGTGCCACTTCCCGCTCATTGCCATCGGTTATAAAGTGGCACCAAGAACGAGCCGTAAAAGACCTACTTCCCACATGGGATTTCACAATGCCTCCGATGTAAAAAAAAAAAAAAAAAAAAAAAATTGAATATGATTGAGCATTCAGATTCATGCCACGTTTTGATATGTCGACCGTGTTAAGGCTATACTATTAGTTTATTGCTATTTATTTGACAGTCTAAAGTGTATCGTAAGCTAGAAAAAGAAATCTCTTTTAGTATCCGAGGATGCGAGAGGAATTTAGACGAATCCCTTTGCATGCAATAAAAGGGCAAAGAGATACAAACCGAGTGAATTACGGGAAACTGAAGCATGTTGTAATTTCGTGTCAAGATGGTCTCAGCGGTTGGCGCGAAGGTGAATTTCCTGCTTCCTTTTAAACCCTGCCCGCCAGAGTTCATTCCGAGGCATCCATCACGCGGGAGGCTTCAAAGACAGAGAAGGATGAATGAGTGGCAGTCTCGCTCTTGGAGGCTTTCCACTTTATTCGCATGTCTTCTTCTATTTCGATGTCTCGCTTCTACCTCTATTTTTTTTTCTTTTTTTTCTATCTGTTACTCTCTCTCTCTCTCTCGCTCTCTGTTGCTCTCGCTCCCTTTCGCTCTCTTTCTCTCTTTATCGCACTCTCTTTCTCTCTCTCTCTCTCTCTCTCTCTCTCTCTCTCTCTCTCTCTCTCTCTCTCTCTCTCTCTCTCTCTCTCTCTCTCTCTCTCTCTCTCTCTCTCTTTCTCTCTTTCTCTCTCTCGCTCCCTCTCGCTTTATGTTGCTCTCTCTTTTGTTCCCTCTCGCTCTCTCTCTCTCTATCTCTCTCTCCTTTATCTATCTATATGTCTGTTTATCTTACAATCCATTTCTCCTTCCTTTTCTCTCTCTATCTATCTATCTATCTATCTATCTATCTATCTATCGCTCCCCTCTGTCTCTCCTGCCCTCACCCCATTTATCCTGTTCTATTTCTTACACCCTCTTTCTGTTTCTTATCACTCAGGCTTGTGTCTCACGAGAGAACTCCACCTCCCCCCCTCTCCCCCCCCTCCCCCTTATCCTCTTCTGAGACGTCGATCACATATCTCCTTATTACGCATTCACACTGCACCGGCCGCGCCTGATTCCCTCCTTTACCAAGCACACACTCACAAACATACAACCGCGCATCTCAATCTCTTGCTTCTTGAGAAAATTGTGTTGGAAACATCATGTATGAGGAATGACTCCGTGTTACTTCTTTTTTTTTTTTTTTTTTTTTTTTTTTTTTCTTCTTCACCGCCCCCTTTCCTCCCTCCCTTCCCTCCCTCTCTCTCTCCACTTCCTTTCTCTCTGCGTCTCTTCCGTCGCTGGTGTTAATACGTGTCTGGAATATACAAGGGGGATTCGAAGAGAGTGAGTGGCATTATTTTGCTGTTGGAAATTGGGTTTACATATCCACTGCCGAGATTGATTCTGGTGTTTAGGCTTGCGTGTTTGTCTGTGTGTGTGTCTGTGTGTGTTTGTCTGTCGTTAAGAATTAAATTAATATATTTACATTCTTGTACTTCAGTTGTATGACTGTAAATGATCAGATAGTCTGTTGCCCGACTTTTTTTTTCATATATCAATGCATATTTCTTCTTACTCTCTCTCTCTCTCTCTCTCTCTCTCTCTCTCTCTCTCTCTCTCTCTCTCTCTCTCTTTCTCTCTCTCTCTCTCTATTTGCTTAATAGAAAACAGTGCAAAAGCTTTAATAGTCGATAAGACATATATGTATTTTTTTATTTCCGTTCCGTGATTTGATGCTCCAAATTATAAGTACGTATGACTTCATATATGTGTAAGAATGTGGTTTTCATGCGAACATACCACATTATGAAATTCTGATATATTTCACATGATACCAAGGAACATCTTAAAACAAATTATCCGAAGCGAAAATACTTAAGGAAACGATGAGAAAGCACAGGATATCAAAGAACTTCCTTTTCTTAAAGTTTGAATACAATTTCGTAATCTTTAACACTTGAAGTATTTCTGACAGACGATCATTCCAACGCAAATGTATCTATCTATCTATCATATCTATCTATGTAAAAGTGTTTATGTATATATTCCATCCTAACTGCGTCCTTTTTCTTTACAGGTTTGTTAACAGAATAAAACGGTTGAATTTCTGCCTCTCGAACCAGTACAACCATTAGGTAAGACGCAGGGGGATAAATTACTGTAATATTAGATAAAAGTGACAGTAACAGTACAGTAACACCAGACCTTTGTAATTAGATAGCGCTCATTATGAGCAAAAGTTAGTGGAAACAAGAATTAGTGGAAAGGGGGTTCTGCACCGGAGACTTTTCCCTTGTTGGTGAAGATTACTTTAAGACCTTCTTAATGCGCTAATGCTTATTGTTCTAATGGTATTTAATTTTGCTTAAGTCTAGATGTGTCCAATTAGATGAGATTTCAATGTGCACATATAAACGCATATGATCAAATCCCTGCTATAATAGGATATTTAAAGCATATAATAGGAGAGTCAAATAAAGAATTTCACTAATCCTTTGATTGATATCATCATGATATCAACAAATGACTTGATGTTTTTTTTAATCTTTTGCACCTTCAGGTATGCCTCAATATATTACATTATATTTTCAACCTTTATATTTACTATTTCACATGTCTTGACTTCAGTTGTGTTTTCTTCTTCTTCTTCTTCTTCTTCTACTTCTTCATCGTCTTCATCTTTTTTTCCTTACAACATGAATATCTTCACCTCAACCTATGAATCAAAAACTAATAATTTTCGCAGAGTTAGTCCCCCTTTCCTATCATTTCACTCCCTAATCCTCATAAGATCAAGTGGAGAATCGTTAATAAATTCACTTCACATCTCTTTCGTGTGAACCACCACTTCTGATCATTCCCGGAACGTCATTTTAAGCTGCTTAACACAATTTGTGGCCGCGTCAACAGAGGACCTCGGGTGCTATTATCACAGGTGAACCAAAAACACTCTGAAGACATCTCAGCTGATTGGCTTTCTGGATTTTTTTTTTTTTTTCGTGAGTCTTTTTGCTTATTTTGAGATTATGCTCGTTATGTTTTTTGTTTTTTTTTTCTTATTTGTATTTCTTTGTTATTTATTAAGTTGCTTTGTCGTTTTTTTTGTGTTTTTTTTGTGTGTGTGTCACGATTTCCTTCTTTTTTTAGCCCCCCCCCCGCCCCCCCCCACCGCCCCCGTCTCACTCTGAGTCACAAGTTGGATACAGAATCACAGATTAATGATTCTTGGCTCTTACACAATGACAGCCTCACCGTTTCATCTCCAGGAGTAGTAGTAGCCGCCCACGCATCTCTCGCTCTCTCTCTTTCTCTCACATATCTCTCTCGTCTAAGAAACTCTCGCTTTCTCGCTTTCTCTTTCTATCTTTATTTCTGTCTCTCTCTCTCTCTCTCTTTTCTTCTCTCTCTCTCTCACTCTCTCTCTTTCTCTCTCTATCTATCTATCTATCTATCTATCTATCTGTCTCTCTCTCTTTATCTCTCTCTATCTATCTATCTATCTATCTATCTATCACTCTCTCTTTCTCTCTCTCTCTCTCTCATTCCCGCCCTCTCTCTCTCATTCTCTCTCGCTCACGCCCACATAAATGCCATCTCTCTACATATACCCCTCTATCGACTTCTCCATATGATTAAGGATCATATCAAACCGAGCAAGATCTACATCCTTAGAATGGTATTTCTGGACTTGATAATCGTGAGGCTGATTAGATGAGGAAGGATTGGGGGTGGGGGGGGGGGGGGGGTGAGGAGTGGAATGAATGTGGACGAAAAAGGGTGGATATTGTGGAGGTGAGGATTAAGGAAAAGAAAAGATGTAGGTTGGTGATGGTAATGATGGTGGTGATAATGATGGTGTTGATGATTGTGAAAGAGATGAAGGAGAAGAAAGAAGAGGATGATTATTGTTTTATCTTTATGTTCGTTTTCTCTCTCTCTCTCTCTCTCTCTCTCTCTCTCTCTCTCTCTCTCTCTCTCTCTCTCTCTCTCTCTCTTTCTCTCTCTCTCTCTCTCTCTCTCTCTCTCTCTCTCTCTCTCTCTCTGTATATATATTTTTTCTTTCTTTCTTTCTTTCTTTCTTTTTCTTTTCTTTTTTTTCTTTCTTTTTTCTTTTCTTTTTCTTCTTTTTTTTTCTTTTCTTTTTTTTTCTTTTTTTTTCTTTTTTTTTCTTTTTTTTTTTATTTTTTTCCTTTTTTCTTTTCTTTTCTTCTTTCTTTCTTTTTTTTTACCTTTAACTTGTATCAATCCCTTTCACAACCACTTCTTCATATCTCAAACGTTTTAAAATCGTTTTTGCCAAGACTGAAGTTATTACCTAACGTCTCCTAGTGTTTCTTTATGCATGGAAAAATGCATGGTGATAGTTAAGGAGACTCTCTTACGTCTGATTGGGCAGATACGTGTGTTCAAGTAATCCCTGAAACGATTATGTGAAGCTAACTTTCCCATGAACTTCCCACAAACTTTACAAACTTCAAGAACTCCTACGTTCATGTGCATGATTGGATGAGACGGAGTGTGGAGTTTAGAAGATACTAAGTACAATGTCTTAGTTGAGGAGAGTTTGATACCAAAGTACCGTGATCTTTTATCTTGGTAATCAGGGGTATTTCCAGGGGTATTGCCGGTCTTCATATATTGGTATAGGTAGTGGTATTCACAGATATAGGTCTTAGCTGCGTGGGTAGTGGTATTTCAAGCGGTATTGCTAATGGTATCCTTAGTGGTATGCTCGGTCTCATCCGTAGTGGTAATTTAAGTGGTATTCTTAATGGTATTATTAGTGGTAACCTTAGTGGTATTCTTAGTCTCATTCGTAGTGGTAATTCAAGTGGTATTCTTAATGGTATTCCTAGTGGTAACCTTAGTGGTATGCTTGGTCTCATTCGTAGTGGTAATTCAAGTGGTATTCTTAATGGTATTCCTAGTGGTATCCTTAGTGGTATTCTTAGTCTCAATCATAGTGGTAATTCAAGTGGTATTCTTAATGGTATTCCTAGTGGTATCCTTAGTGGTATTTTTAGTTTCATTCGTAGTGGTAATTCAAGTGGTATTCTTAATGGTATTCCTAGTGGTATCCTTAGTGGTATTCTTAGTCTCAGTCATAGTGGTAATTCAAGTGGTATTCTTAATGGCATTCCTAGTGGTAACCTTAGTGGTATTCTTAGTCTCA
>BOPN01000405.1:65000-75000 GCA_017312705.2 Penaeus japonicus | reverse complement strand
CCACCCCAATAAGCAAGAGTAAAGGATACAGTTATCCTTCTTAATGGATTTCTTAGATGAATGAAAAGGAAATATCATACTAGATCTGTTAGGCCAGTCGTCACGATATATATTTACTGTCATTATTTTATTTTCCTTCATTTTATAATATTCTATAGAATAAATCATATATTATTGATTTCATATCATTTTCTAACATCTGGCTATGCTGTCTGGTTCTAAACTACCATCACTGTTATCATTAATGATTACTTTTCTTACGACATCTTCACATCAAGGTTTAATAACATAACATGTGGTATAACAATTATAACAATTACATTTGATTGTTACCGCTCTTGTTGTTGCTGTTATTTTTGTTGTTATTATCATTGTTGTTGTTGTTATCATTACTGTTGTTGTTATCATTACTATCATTATTATTGTTATCTTTGGTATTATCATTATTATCACCAGTATTAATATTATCATCTTTATCATTATTGTTGTCTTTGCTATCATCACTGATATTATCATTACTGTTGTTATTGTTTATCATTGTTGTTATTCGTATTATTGTTATTACTGTTATCATCTTATATAGATCATTATCATTACTCTTTTTAAAAACTGATTTTCCGTTTTGCAGTATTGGGAAAGGAATATCCTGATAGATATTCAGTTTATTATCTTTCTTTCTTTTCTTTTCTTTTCTTTTTTTTTTTAGAGTGATAGTACTTGGAATTAAAATCATTGTAATAATAATTAATCATATTCTTATGATTATTCTTGCTAGTATCATTATCATTGTTGTTATATCAAGCATCATAATCATTATCATTCATCAATAGATGTAGTTATGTTATAATTACTATTGTTCCTATCTGCTAATGTTGATATCGCGAGTATCTTTATAAATACGATTTAGTTGTTGTTGTTTTTTGTTTTGTTTTTTTGTTTTTTGCTACTTCTACTTCTGCTGTTATTACTTCTGCTAAAATTAATACTATGCGTGCAATCAATAAGGCAATAATGACACTTGCATTTCCGTTCCGTATTGTGCGAACACCTCCTTTCCTTTTGATCCCAATTACAATTATTCGCAAGAGGAATAACAATTCAGTTAGTTCTATATCTACCACTTTGGCTAACTACACAGAAGTTGGTAAGATTTGATAACTTTATATGAAAAAAATAAGGTAATAACATGATCATATTCTCTAGTAAAAATACATTTGATAAATGGTTGTGAAAGGATATTAAATACCGAATTTCGGATATAGCATAAGTACATCTGCTAGTACATATGATGATATGAAATAATTACATAACCCTGCATACTTCATGCATACATACCAAATGTGGAGTTCCCTTCCCGTAGACTTTCATCCCCTTGTTCATGATAGGCCTGCTCGAGTTCTCTTCACCTGAGCGGCATCTCATTGTGCTGACGAGGTTCAGCTGACACTGACGATGCAAACAACGATTGTTTACCTCACGTGACGACAATAACCCTAAGAACAGAGATGTAATTTCGCTAAGTGCCTTCATTCCCTCGAACGGCAGCACTTTGTAATCTATGATTTTTGTTCATCTATTTTCCTCTTAGACGAAGAGAAGAAAAAAAAGGATAAATGGTAAAATATTGACTGGGGGAACATCGTTGGGTACATATCTCATAAAGGGAGACTTTCGACATCTCAAGCAAGGAAAATATTTAGGAAAGTCCGCCCTGACATTTAGAAACGTTTTCTTTGGACGGCGTCATCGTCAACTGCATGAAGATGAATACTTTTACTTTTTCTTTTTTGTAACGAAAATAGCTTCATAGAAATACGGAATTGCTTTTCTTAGTATTCAAAATATTTAACTATTTGAAGAAAGGGATATATCTCATCCGAGATAAATTTGACGAATGTTAACAAGAAGGATTAAAATATGTATTTCAAACTCACTCAAGTCTTAAACTACTGTGTAAGGTCTTTTAAATAGATTATGGCTGGCCTAGAGTTCATTTACTTTAAACTTTATTTATCTTAATTTTATCTTGCGATTTATATTGCACCCAAGCACGGAAAATCAAAAATCAAATTCTCTCTTAAACAATTCCATCATTTATAGTTTCCTTTTAACAGACAAATCATCCCCAGTTAGAACTCAACAACTTAAAACCTAACCATCCATCTTTTATTATATCACCCACCAACGCCACACCAATCCACCATATTTATCCATTAATCATTTTCCTACCAAACAACAACCCACACAACCAACCTCCTATTCACGCTCAATTCTTCCACTAATCCACATCCTCAACCCAACCCTCCAAACTCACTAACGCATCTCGTGTTTCTTTTGTTTTCCCCACAGAAGGTTAGACTAGGATGCGCGGCCAATATGGCGGACTGGGCGCATGTGCAGTGGCGACTGTCGTTCTCTTCCTAGCCACCGCCGCCGCCCAAGAGGACTACTATGAGGTTGACCCCGAGACAGCCGAGCTCTTAGACGTAAGTGGGGGAAAAGGAGAGATATGAAGAGTGAGAAAGAGAGGTAGAAGGAGGGAGAGACAGGGAGTTTGTAAGGGAGGGTAAGAGGTAGTGGGTGGAAAATAGATGGGGAAGTAGGTAGGTAGGTGGGTAGATTGGTTTTGGGAGTAGATTGGAGTGGGAGAGGGATAAGGTGATGCAAAGAGAGTGTGTGTGGAGACATTAAAAGAGAGGGAAGGAAAAAGTGTGGCAAGAGAGAGTGAGAGAGAGGAATAGTGAGTGAGTGAGTAAGAGAAAGAGAGAAAGATAAAAATAGACTAAAAGAACAGACAGAATCTAGTCTTTATCTTTCTTTGATGAAAATATATATATTGAAACAAAAGAGTATGTATTCAAAATACATTTGATAAATATGTTCAGTTTCAGTTTACAGTACATAATTAAGTGAATAAAGAAGTTAAAGCGAATAATCATTGGCTTGATATATGACTAACAGGCATCTCCTTCCCTTTCCCATAGGCCCTCCAGCCGCAATATGAGCCAGAGTCCAGCTTCGACTTAGGCTATGGGAAGCGCCGCAGTGACTATGCCTTCGGGCTCGGAAAGCGCACCCCCAGCTATGCATTCGGACTGGGCAAGCGCCAGAATATGTACTCTTTCGGCCTGGGCAAGCGTTCGGACGGCTTCAGCCTTGGCTTCGGCAAGAAATCTGGTCACTATAACTTCGGTCTTGGAAAGAGAAGCGTCGAGGGCCAGATGGAGCCACCGGAGACCTCAGCAGTGGAAGAGGCCGAGGACGAAGACAAGATGAGAAAGAAGAGAGAGGTGGGCGTGGACGAAGAGTCAACACATGAGGAGGACAAGAGGGCGAATCACTACGCCTTTGGCCTGGGCAAGAGGCCCGATGCTGAGGAGAGCAACAAGAGGGACCGCCTCTATGCCTTCGGTCTGGGCAAGCGTGTCTCGGAGGACAAGAGAGACCGAAGCTATTCCTTTGGCTTGGGCAAGAGGGAGTCCGATTTTGAGAAGCGGCAGCGCGACTACGCCTTCGGACTTGGCAAGCGAGACCATGATGACGAGGCAATTAAGAGGGCACAAAAGTATGCGTTCGGCCTCGGCAAGCGGGCAAACGAAGACGAGGATGCAGCCAGTCTCTTTGCCTTTGGACTTGGCAAGCGGCCATCGGCGTACAGTTTCGGACTCGGCAAGCGAAGCGGCGGCGAAGATGAAGAGTATGAGTCCTATGTGGATGTTGACAACGAGCAGGAAGGCCAGTCGGAGGAGTATGAGGATGAAGAATCAAAGAGGTCGGCCGCCTATGGCTTTGGCTTGGGCAAGAGGAGCGAGGTCCCCGATCCTGATACAGAAAAAAATTCTTACGACTTTGGTCTCGGGAAGAAATCAGGTTACTATGCCTTCGGTCTTGGCAAGAGAGGAGGACCTTATGAATTCGGTCTGGGGAAGAGAGTAAGACAATATGAATTTGGTCTTGGTAAAAGGGCAGGACCTTATGAATTCGGACTGGGAAAGCGTGCAAGCCCCTATGAATTCGGTCTAGGAAAGAGAGCTGGACCTTATGAATTTGGTCTAGGAAAGCGTGCAAGCCCCTATGAATTCGGCCTAGGAAAGAGAGCAGGTCCTTATGAATTCGGCCTCGGCAAAAGGGCAGGTCCTTATGAATTTGGACTTGGTAAGAGAGCAGGACCTTATGAGTTCGGTCTTGGCAAGAGAGCGGGACCCTATGAATTTGGACTTGGTAAGAGAGCGGGACCATATGAATTTGGACTTGGCAAGAGAGCAGGGCCATATGAATTCGGTCTCGGAAAGCGTGCTGGGCCCTATGAATTCGGTCTTGGCAAGAGAGCAGGGCCTTACGAATTCGGCCTCGGTAAACGCGCGGGTCCTTACGAATTTGGTCTCGGCAAACGGGCAAGCCCTTATGAATTCGGCCTCGGTAAGAGGGCGGGTCCTTACGAGTTCGGTCTGGGCAAGCGGGACGACTGGTACGACATTGGCAAGAAGGCCGGCCACTACTCCTTCGGGCTGGGCAAGCGGAACGGTCAGTCTCCATACGGCTTCGGTAAGAAAGCTGGCCACTACTCCTTCGGCCTTGGTAAACGCTCCGCCGGGCCCTACGCCTTCGGGCTGGGCAAAAGAGACGCGAGAGGCGCCCTAGACCTCGAGCAGTCACCAGTATACGCTTACGATCTGGGCAAGAGGATAGGCTCAGCATACAGCTTCGGGCTCGGCAAACGGGACTCCAGCGACCTCACCGTCGAACACGAAGACGGAGCGGACGGACAAGAAACGGAAGATCAATCCTCGTCTTAAGCACACTCTCTAGGCCTACTCAAAAGACAAATTTTAAAAATGAGATATATAAAAAAATATATATATAATAAACTAATAGGAGTTACCATTGACTCGCTTCGCTCTACATATTCCACCGCTCCCGCTCCTGCTCCCGCTTCTGCTCCGATACCAGAGTTTACTACCGGGGTTCACAGATACAGTCTTAATTGATGCATTATCGGTTCTGTCGGGATCCGATTCGAAAGCCTCCTTTTCGATGAAGCGATCGACCGAGCTTTGTCTAGCCAAGGTGATATTTCCTAAATTCTGCCTCTGAGTGAAGAAAGTGGAAAGGAACACGTCGGTTTGAAAATCAACGGAAAAAGTGAAGGCTGTTTTATGGTGTCTGACTCTGTCCATTTATTTATATTTACTTTTGCTGGGACTTTCACTTATGCTTTACATTGAATTGGTTTACGTAATTGCGTCAGTGAGGAGAAATAAACTACTTAAGTACACATTTTACCTGGGATGCACGATTTTGCATAGTCTGTATTGTGTTTTTACTTGATCAAAGATTTCATTAATATTGACAGAGAGAGAGAGTGAGTGAGTGTGACTGGCAGACAGATATGGGAAAAGACAGACAGAAACAGACACAGAGACAAAGTGAAACCGCTAGAAAGACAAAAGAGAAAGAGGCTGGTTCACTATAAAGTTTCAAGTTTTTCGTACAGCCTGGAATAGACAGTATCTTAAGAGATCCTTCACTTTCTCCGCTGGATAATTCATCTTCATCCGAACATTCATTTCCACACCGAAGAGTATAACTTTCTTTTTTCTACGTTTTCTTAACACTCCGAGGACAAGAAATCCTTGCTTAAGGATTTACATGGCAGCGCGAGTAAAGTTATACGACGAATATTCCTGCAACCAGGAGCACTTTTATTATTGCAGTTGTTGAGGTTATAGTATACTTATGATATGAACCCGAGTATATGTAAATGTATCTAAACATATATGAATTGAAATAAAAACTCGCGAGATTGTGGACTTGAAGTGTAACAATTTGCCAAGACTTTAGAACCTCCTCAACCTGTCCGTCTCTTCTGATGACGCGAGGACGCTGTTGCTGTTGTTGCTACGGTTGCTTCCTTCTTTTTTAAAGAGCGACGATAATGTCCTGTAGACAAACTAAATACCCACCAGATACCACAAGACGAAAGAGAGATATAAAACTTGTTTCGAGAGCGGTGTGGCGTGCCCTTAATCATAACCCTTTCTCCCTTACCCACTATTTCCTCTCCAAACCCCAATCCCTTATCTTCCCACTGCCCTAGACCCCCCTCCCCCCATTTTCCCTACCTTAACTCTCCCCTCCCCCCATCCCTCCACCGCCCCATACCACCCCATACCACCCCCCATGTACCAACCGACTCCACCTACCCACGACAGAGTTCAGTGCTTATCTCCTTCTACCCAGATCTATTGTAATGATCTATATTCCAACCCCCGATGTATATCGAAATAAGATACTGAAGCTATTTATTTTCTATATTTTTCCTCTGTTTTATAATATATGTTTGATTACACTATTGGTTATCATTACCCATTAGTAAATCTTCGCCAAATTGTGAAACTGTTGCTTTATTACCTTCACAAACAATTCGAAGATGATTGAGAGAGAGAAGGAAAGATATGCATTAATGAAAATAAAAGCAAGAGAACTGATATGGCATGAGTTTACAAAGAATATGATGAAGTTATGTCACTCTCTAATAGAGTAAAAAATAGAGAAATCAGTGTTCGAATACTTACACTTTTTTCCTACCAATCAGGTATGCATTACGAACACATATTCCCATAAACACACACCAACAGTCTTCTATGCAAACACTCACACACGCAAACAACGGACACGCGCGTGCGCATGCATTGACATAGAACAAAAATATATAGAAAAGATAATGATAGTGTGGGCATTCACAGTGATCCGTGATAAAGATAATTGCAATAGTAATGATTATGAGAACACGAATACTAATAAAGAAAATTGCAATAACATTAATAATGAATAGTAAAAATCATTACCATAGAGATTATAGTATTCTAAAATTAGAGTAATAAATGCAATAGCATTGGTAATAACGATGATTAGATTGATGTTGACAACGATAATAACCATGATATAAATGATAATAAAGATAACAATATTTTGAACAGACATAATTTTATCAAGAGTAATCATAACAACAATAATAGTAAGGATAGTATTATCGACACTACTAATGAAAAAAAAAATAATGATAGTGATAACAATCATGATGATTATCATAACAATTGAAATTATTATAACATTGGTAAACATCCACAGAATAATAAATTAAAGCGCAGATAAAAAAAGGATCTTGGAAATGATGATAATATCACTGGTGATAATGCAATAATGATTAACGATATTAAAAGTATTGAAGATCAAAGTTTCAACAATTGCAATGATAATAGAAATATAAAAGAGCAATAAGGCTTGTGACGATAATAAAAAAAAAAATTAAAATGCTGATGAATATAAATATGATCATGACATTCGTAACGATATTGGTAACAATGCTGATAATAACGATAATAAGTATAATAATGATGAATACAATGATTAAGGTGATCATGATAATGAAAAAAAAATACTGATAAGAGAAATTGTCAATGATAAGGACAATGATAATAAAATGGTGATAACGATAAAAGTAATAATGATCATAATGATGATGATAATGATAGTAATAATGATAATGATGATGAAAGTGATCTTGATACTATTAATAACAATGATGACGATAATAATAAACAATAATTTTCTAAACAATAATGATAATGATAACTGAAATATTAATAATCAGTAGTGATAATAGTATTATCAATAATAATTGTAATATTGACAATAGTAATAAAATTATGTTGAGGATACTGCTAATAATAATAATAATAATAGTTGTAAAAAATACTGATAACAACAATGGTGAAAAAATAGATAGTAAAAAATTCAAAGATGATGATAATAACATTGATAATTACAATGGTCATGATGATGAGGATAAAAGCAATACATCTAAGATAATGATAACGATGTTGATAAGGATGATAATGATAATTAAAATATGATTAATGAAATTAATGATAACGATAATGACAACGATATTGAGGATGATAAGGACAGTGATAAACATAAGGATAAAAATAATGAAGATGATGATAATAGCGATGATAATAATGATACTGACGTTAACAAAAAAAATTATAATGATAATAGGGATAAGAATGAGCCAGATATACAGATGTTTCACCCGGGCTATGGTGACCCCAGCATATAGTGACCCCAACCTATGGTGACTCTAGCCTATGGTGACTCTAGCCTATGGTGACCCCAACCTATGGTGACTCTAGCCTATAGTGACCCCAGCCTATAGTGACCCCACAGCTGTGACCGCCAGGTGACAGGAGAGCCTTAGATGAGGTTCGATCAGCTGACCACACGAGACCACACTCTACCACTGCACTAATCTGATGGCTTTGATGATGATTTAAATAAAGTAATGATAACGACTATATTGATAATGGTGATGATAAGAATAATGATAGTAATGGTAGTTCTGAGAATGAGAATAATTATGATGATAGTAATGAAAATAATGATAATCGTTATCGTTATTGATAATGATATTATTAATGATAACATTGGATGATAATGATAATGATAATGATAACATTATTAACATGTCATTATTATTGTTATTACTATTATTATCCTTATTTTTATTACTGTTATCATCATTATCATTATTATTGCTATTATTATTATCATTATTATCATTATCATTGTAATGATAACATTAATGATAATAATGATAAAGATAATGATAATGATAATGATAATACTGATGATGATACTAATGATAAGATAAGAAACAGGATAAGAACTAATAGCAATAATAATAAAAAAATATTAAAATCAATAAAGTATATTATGATAGTATTACCAATAATAATAAGAATATGGTGATAATGATAATGGTAATAATGATGATAATGATGATAACAATGAAGATGATGATAATGAGAATAATAATGAAAAAAATATGATGATAAGAGACAATGAGGATGATGATAATGAGAATAATAATGAAAAATATATAATGATGAGACAATGATAATGATGATAAATCTGATTATGATAATTATGATACAGACCACAATAATGGTAATGATGATGATGATTATAATAACAGTAATAGTAATGGTAATGATGATAACAGTAAAATTGATAATCATGATATTAGTGACAGTGATAGTAATAATGATAATGAAAGTAATGATAATAGTAATGAAAATGATAATCACAATAATGCTAATATCAATTAGAATGGTAATAATCACGATGATGATCAAGATAACTATATAATGATAATAATGAGGATGATAATGATAATAGTGATATCAACTATAAAAAGGATAGTTGGAATGTTAGTTATAATGACAACGGTAAAGATAATTATATCAATTATAATAGTAACAACGATGATGATGATTATATTGATAATGATAATGAAAATATCATCATGGTCATGCGGATGATTATGATAGTGATAATGATGATAACAATAATAACTATACACATAAAAGGATAACTATGATAATAATGATAATTACTATTATAATAATCATAGTATGCATCATCATGATAATGATGATGATAATAATAATTATTACAGTGGCAATGATGATACTGATAATAGAAATAATAGTAATAATAATGACAATAATTATAATGATCATAATAATGTTAATAACAATAATGATGATAATGATAACGATAGTAATAAAAATGATAATAACAATGCCAATATTGATAATGATACTTATGATGCTAATATAAGCAATAACATTGATAAGGATAACAGTAATAATAATTATAATTGATAATGATGATAAAGATGATGATAATGATAGCAAATTGATAATCATTATTCTTATACTGATAAAGATAACAATAATGATGATGATCATCATCATCATCATTTTGATAACGACAACAGTAATGATAATGATGATGATAATGATAATGATGATAGTAGTAATGATCGAAACAATAATTGTAATATTAATGATAGTAATAATAATCATGATGATAATGATGGCAATGTTGATAACAATCATGATAATAATGACAATAATCCTATAAATATGGA
>BOPN01000405.1:37500-50000 GCA_017312705.2 Penaeus japonicus | reverse complement strand
CCCCCCATCCCCTCCCCTCATGAACGTACATAACAACCACGCCCACCCCCCACCCCCCACCCCCACCCCCCTCCTATAGCATACGTGTTATAACAGGTAACAGGTGAATGACCTTTGAGAGAGTGGGATATTTGGTCAAATATACGAGGACAGATCTCCTCACCTCATGAACGTGCATAACACCCCTTCACCTCCGTCTCTGACCGTCTCCCCATCCCCCTCTCTCTCCCCCCTCCCTCCAGCCTTAACACCGGGACAGATATCCTCAACCCTCCTCCCCCCTTCCCCCCCTCCCCTCATAAACGTACATAACAACAAATCCCCCCCCCCCCTAAACTTTCACTTCCCCCCCTCCCCCCCCCCCCCCCCATGGACAGATTTCCTCAACCCCCCCCCCCCCCTCCCCTCATGAACGTGCATAACAACCACGCCCCCCCCCTCCCCACCCCCCACCCCCTCCTATAGCATACGTGTTATAACAGGTAACAGGTGAATGACCTTTGAGAGAGTGGGATATTTGGTCAAATATGCAGGGACGGATCTCCTCACCTCCGTCTCTGACCGTCTCCCCATCCCCCTCTCTCCCCCCTCCCTCCCGCCCTACACACCCGGGACAGATATCCTCACCCCCCCCCCCTCCATGGGTACCCTACAGAGGTCAAAACAGTCACGCCCCCTCACCCCTTCACCACCGCCTCTGACCTCTCCCCACCCCTCCTCCCCTCCCCCCCACCGCCCCTCCTCCCATACCCCCAGGGTCCAACAGCATACGTGTTATAACAGGTAACAGGTGAATAACCTTTGAGAGAGTGGGATATTTTGATTAATAATGTTATATCTCTAATATATGTGAGGACTTAACAGCTCACCCATGGGTCCCCCTCTGCCCCCTACCACCAGTCAAAACAACCACGTCTCCTCATCCCTCACCCTCAGCTTCCACCCCTCCTCCTCCTCCCCTCTCCCTCCTTTACCTCCGCCTCCCCTCCCCTCCCCCTCACCCTTTACTCCCACCTTTGACCGCTCCCCCACCCCTCCTCCCATACCCCTGTCTGCTATAACATACGTGTCATAACTTGTAACAGTCCCTCAGCCCCCCCCCTCCCCCTCCCCCTACCCTGATTAAGGAATGGTCTAGAACAATTATCTGACCGCCTTAGGTCATTACTCCTGGTATGTCGCACCCACATAAGAGAATTAGGAAAAAAAATGTTCATATTTTCATATTTCGTTGGGCCAATAACTAGAACCTACATTATTTTCCATTATGTCTATGTATAACGTGAATTAACCCAAATTTAATGAATTATCAGCCTTCCATTAAAACCAACATTTTTAAATGCTCGCACAAAGATGAACAAATGTAGCGGTCATATCTTGAATGAAGCATGAAGCTTGTTACCACATGCTTTGTTGTGCTTCCTATACAATCATTTTTTTTTTCAGTGTGACATCAAATATGAAACTAAATCATGTGTCCATGATATTAGACCTAATTTTGTACATCCGTAAGATATTATATACTATCTGCAATACAAATAGAGTTTGCGGAAGGACAGGTTCTTGGGTGAAAATGATGATACTTTCCTCTCATTTTCTACAAATAATTAGAAAGGGAAGGAAATCTCGTTCATGAGGATGTAAGTAGAGTTGAAGAGGGACAGGTATTTAGGTGAAAGAAATGATACTTTCCTCTCATTTTCTACAAATAATTAGAAGAAAATGAAAATTATCGCTTATAATATAGTGTGAGCATATACAACAGTTCATGATTTTAGTCAAAGGTCAAATTTTGTTTTTAGTTCAATGATATAAACGGACACTTTTTCCTTGATATGATTAAAAGGGCACTTATTCTTTTCCTGATCATGATTATTTTACAATTTTTATTGTCATCTGTAGTAAAACTAATGCCATTAATACTTTAGTTCCCTCTTCATTTAGCCTTTAGCCGTAAAGTAAATTTGTAAATACAAACGTGTATATACAATATTATTCTTAAAACTTTGTTTATAAAAACATGTCGTTTTACAAACAGCCCTGTTACAAAGGGACAAATGTATTAACTTCCACTTCAGAATACCCAAAATATCTTAGAACTTTTGCAATATTGTGTGAGCATATACAAGAAGTTTACAATTTTGGTCTTTTTTATGAAATGAGATAAAAGAGCACTTTTTCTTGATAATTTTTTGTTTTAAAAGAGAAAGAAGTAATGTGGACGCTTTTTAACAATTTTCCTTACATGTCCCTTTAATACATATTTTTCAATTTTCCAAATTACACAATGTAAGAAAAAAATCCCTTAAGCAAAAAGACGTGTTTTTTTTCCTTGAATCAAAAGAAAAGACACTTTTCTTTAATGACTGAAAGAGCACATTTTTCCAAATGTTCTTACAACTTGAATTGACCTTTAGAGTAAAATAATGCAATATTTTTTTAATTTCCCCATTTTCTCACCCTTTGTCCATGGTACATGTAACACGTACCCCCCCCCCCCCACACACACACACACGTGATTAAATATGTCATGTTACAAGAAACGAACAAATGTACGTATTCAATTTTTTTTTTAACTTTTGCTTATCAAAAACGTTTGTTTTAAAAGGCTGCTCAGTTACAAAGAGAACATATGTCTCTATTTTAATTTCATAATACCCTGTATATACATATATATATATATATATATATATATATATATATATATATATATATATATTGTTTTAAGAAAAGTATCTAATACCATCACTTAATGGTATACCATGTATTTACGCAAAAATGGATTAAAACTTGTCCTCTTTGTAATATATATCTTAATCTCCCAATCATATATATATATTCTTCATGATAAACAAAAAAATCTTATCTCCTTTTAATACACATTTCAATCTCCCTTGGCTCAATTACATCCAAATGTTGCAGGAGAAAAAAACACCTGTATTTGAGTAACAAATGTAATTTCATTTCTCTGAGATAAGTAAAAAGATACTTTTCTCTCTTTAATTATAACTTAACGTACATGTCTTCATCAAATTGCTTTGTATGAGAACAATATTTAACAAAATTAATTTGTAGGCCCATGCATACCTCGAGCTTCATTACCATACGGGCTTGCGGAAATAGTGCAGGCACGTAAGTATTTACACACATTATGCCCTGGTTACATTCTTTATAATGCATATCTTAAGATGAAAAAGATGTATCATATGCAAAACATTATTTTCAGCCAAATGGTAGTATTTGATCCCTTGAATACCGCACTGCTTTTGGTGGTTGCTAGTAACATTTTCAGCTCCACCAATCATTTTATTTGTCTCTCTACCGCCCTAAAACGATTTTTCCCCAGAGGTCTTCATAAGGATGTAACCGCCGAGGTTAAACTTTGTTTTCATAGCATACTGTATTCCCGTTTATGTCGACTCGATAGATAAGGGATTAATTATTTTTGGAATAAACTAAGTAAATTATTTACCTTTCGACCAGTAATTCCCAACCCTTCATCTGTCACTTACTCCAACGGCTGGATGTACCGCTCTATTTACCCCCACCCCTCATTTGTACTGAATAGTACAGATAAATCTATTGCAATAGATCTTGCATGTAAATTTTATCATTAGGGTAAATTTACCCCTAGTTGAGAATGACTACTTTAAGTGAATTTGTCTTTTGCACATCAGATTATACACACTGCCATGAAAATGGCAAATACATCGCGGCATGTTACCACAAAACGTTTTTATAAAAGTTTTTAAAATGGGCCCTGTTACAAAAAGGGCATGCCTTTTTCAACTGTTGCAATATCATACACAAAAGGTCTTTTTGTGTAAAAGTGTTCATTTTTTTGGAAAAGTTCGATTAATACCGATGCTTCTATACAGTTTTCAGCGCTCTGACACTCATTTTCCTAAATTTATACCGATATGTCTTCCAGCCAGACCCATTGCAAAAAGCTTTACCATATAATTATTGACTCCCCAGTGGTAAATTTACCCCCGCCTGAGAATAAGTATTTTAAGCGAATTATTCATTTGCCCATAAATTTATATAAACTTACAAAAGCGGCAAATGCATCGTAGTATATTATCACAAAAACATTTTTGCGTGACTGTGTATGTATATACATATGTAAAAAGGAATCCTGTTACAAGAAAGGCATACGCACCAACTGTTGTACTATATTACTCCAAAGGTTCTTTTATGTAAAAGTGTTCAATTTTTGTAAAAGGCAAATGAATACCAAAGTTTTTCCCTGTTGTGCAAAAGATTTTTGATTTCCTACTGATACATGTTCCAATCTTCTTTAGATGAATTGCAACCAAAGCTGTCTGAGACAGTCAATTATCCATTTTTCAGCACACCAGAGCGATGTTTGCAATATCTTACAAACAATTAATAGGAGTACTTTTCATTTACCCCGAAAGTTTCCCGTTCCTTACCGGCTTAAATTGTACCGCAAAGTGGTCAGCTCCGTGTTTTTTCCTTAACGTATGTTCGGCGTACCAAGTAAAAATGTCGAACCAGGTACAGATAGCGGGCGAAAGACATTGGTAATGATATAAGCAGCGTATCTGCAGAAAGATGTCATTGGGAGCTCTAGCGGAAAAGCAAGTTTTAAGGCAAAACATGTAATACATTTAGTATTGATTATTATTTCTTTATACAAACGAGGGTTACATGATAAGATTGTCACAAATATAGAAAACGTGCATATCCATGCTCTAGTTTTGGTCATTTGAAGAAGAAAAAAAATTACCTGTGTTTACAGGAGATGAAAAATATCTACATACAGCCACCGGAAGGCTACCTTCATCGCATAAAACTCGCAACACTTCCGTAGGGAGAGACCTCCGTTGCCAAAAGACAATCCTTACAGAGGAGGTACAATCTCCAAAGCACTCCAAGTCGTCTCTAACTATTAACGTATATTTTGCCCGCGGCTGGAAAAGACAATCATTCCCTCCCTTGTTCTCACGTGTTATATTGTGCTTCCTTTTACGTTTTATTACGATGTTCTCATATGTACACAGATATTAGAGAAGCACGGAAAACACATAGATCCTACACATATGAATTACGCATTTTAGACATCTTTAGCAAGTATAACTATTTCACTTATATATTACCTAGGACGTGGCAGACATTCTGAAGGACAGGGAGGCACAGTTGAAAAGGGCACCCTCATAACATTCTTTACAATTAATCAGATAAAATAAAGGAAGTATTCTTGTGAAAGGCTCGCTCATCTTGCAAACTAGAGTATTTCACTGCAAGTACATTTAAATATGGAGCATATACGAGAATATACAGTGGTCCCTTATTTGATAAAAGGGCGTTTTTTTTCTTTCTGGATGGAGTAGGACATTTTTCTCCTTGTTTATGAACAAAAGACCAGCTATTTTTCTCTGATTATTGTTTTTGCAATCTTAATGGCATCTTGGAATAAAATGACTGAAATTATTACTTCAGTTTTCTTTTTTACCAGGTGAATTTTGTCTTTGGCATGTATAACACAAAAAGTTATACAAGTCCTGCTGCATAGAGGACAGTACATCATCCGAAAACTTGATACTAATGTATGAACGTATTGTGTTGTAGTATGCAAAATTTCTTTGGTAAAAAAAGAAAAATAAGTTTCTATTGTGCAACAGCGTGTTCTTCCTTCGCCCGCCGCAACCTACGCGCCAATTTCATCCCGGGGCAACCCCGGTCGCGGCCACGTCTAAATCCGCCGCAGGCGACGATCCCACCCCACCCCCGCCGCCGCTGCCGCCGCCGCCGCTGCCTAATCACCCCGCGCGCATTGTTTGTTTGTGTGTGAAAGGGAAAGTAAGCCGCTACCCAAAGTAACACGTTAAAGCGATTTGGGGGCTGAGCGATTTGTGTCCTGTTTGGTATGGTTCCACAGCTCTGAAAGGGAGGTTTGGTCGCAAAAGGACTTACACCACTCCAGCCACTTCTCAGGGATTCTCTGTCTGCTGAAGTGTCTTCTGCACATATTGTTTCTGTGGTTGACCTCATCATTGTAGTACCAAGCGTCTTTGAAACACCTGGACCACGGACGAGTTTTGGGGATGATCTCTGAGGCTGCCTCATCTACTAGTCTGCCTTCAAGTATATCCACATTATCATTAAGTGAGAAGCCACTGGTTCTGAGGCACCTGGCCAGAGCCTCCTGGAAAGCTTTCCAGTTGGCCCTGTCCACCTTCCATCGAGGATTGTGCCGGGGCACGGTTGTCGGGCCAGTGTCCAAGATGGTGGTGACTATCCCATAGTGATTGCTCATGGCAGTGTTGTCCACAGACCAACTAATTCTCTTGACCAGAGCCACAGTGACAAAGGTAAGGTCAAAGACCCACCCGCCAACATGCATAAGCTCCTGGCTGTTGAGAAGAGCAATCTCGGGGCATGACTCAAGCATTACGGCTATGTGGTAGCCTGCCGCATCATGACTCTAAGTGAGAGCCAAGATGTGGTGGTGGGCATTGAAGTCTCCCCCTATGAGAATTGGCTCGTGTGCTCCAGCAGCACAGACTTCACTAATATCTAACCTCCTACATTTTGGCCTGCTATAGATATTGTACAGCTTTAGGGGACCCCGGCCAAATGGATCTCAACGGCAAGGAATTTGATGCCTTCTCCACACTGCACAGGATCGGCAATCAAGGAGCAGAGGATAGTCGACTTGACAAGGGTAATCAAACCTCTGGTGCCTTGCGTACTCAGCAGCAGAAAAGGATGATGTCCCGAGAAGCAAACCCTGTTAGGGTCTCCAGGAGCATGACGTCAATGTTCCGAGATAGCACGATCACGTGGAGAAGGGCATTCCTTGAGGAAAAGCTGTTGATATTCTACTGCAGTATGCTTAGATTAGAAGCCATTGTGCTAATCTGAGTCCATTAAGGCTCTGCCAATGTGGTCTTGACCGCAGGTTGGGTGGGGAGACAAGTCTAGCCCTTGAGATTTGTGGGGAGAGGAGTCTCGCCTTGAGTTGGAGTGGGTTTAGAGGCCATAGGATTCATCTCCCTCTCCTTCAGAGCAGCGACAGTCTGAGTCATTGCCGTCATGGCGACCTTGACTGCCTTTTCCATCTCCTCACTGGTCCTCCCCAATGCTGTCGCAACTGCTGTGACGACTGTCATCAGCAGGAGCGGCAAGTCCTCTGTAAACAGAGTTGGTCTCTTCGGTCTTGAGGTAGACTTTGTGGTGTTCCCAGACCCCTTCCAGGTCTGTTTCCGTCTTGGAACTCCCACCAGAGCCGGAAACTCCTTTGTGTTGCAGGTGTTCAGTGGTGGTTTTGCTTTGGGCGGTGCGTCCTTCGTCTTAGGAGGGGGGGAGCCCTTACCCCTATGCTCTGCCCTCAGACATAAGTGCCTGGAGGGGCGAGAACAAAGTCTGGTTGCTTTGCAATGAACTCTTGCTGCCGAAGAGCCTCTTCCTTCCTTACGGAACAGCCAAGGCTCCAGGCATGGTGCTTATTGTGGCAGTTGGGACACTTTGCAGTGGTGTCCCACTTGCCCACTTTGGCTTTGCAGAGCAAGTGGCCTGGTGGTCTCCATACTTCTGGCACATGAAGCAGCATAGCGGGTCAGGAACATATGTCCTGAGGCTGTAGGAGCCCCAATTGCCATGGTCTAAGGACGCAACTGGGGCTCCCCTCAAAGTGACCAGGTTGGGTGCTTCCTTTAGGAGAGTCGGGAAGCTCCCACCACCTTGGGATGAGACATGATGACCTCAAGATCATACATCATAAGGAAGCTAAGAAGCACCATCTTGGACATCATCTCTTCGGGAGTCAGAGCCGACAGGCTCACCTTCCGCCCATCCAGGAGCTTGTCTGTCTCCTGGAGGAAGGTGAGAGTGGCTTGATCCCTCAGCACGATTATCATGCCATTGTCTCTGGCAATTCTAATCATCATACAGCACTGTCTCTGGTTTTCCAGAGCCCGTACCATCTGGTAAGCGTTGTCGAATCCTTCCGGTTTAAGGGGAACCCTAAATTGGGGGAACCGACTTGCGGCTACATACTCGCGCTCCGAATCCGTAGCCGGCCGAGGCTGCTTGTTGCCTGTCCTCCGAACTGACGCCGGAGCTTTGGCAGTGGGGCCAGCAGGGTTGGAGGGTCCTACCTGGCTTCCATTTATGTTTTGACTCGTCGTCTGAACCGCTGCTGGAGACTTGTCAGAGCCAGGGGCTGGTTCTTGGGCAGGTTTTCTCTGAATCAACGCCAGAGCCTTACCCATTCTCTTACTTTTGTCATCGAGGACCTTGAAAGGCTCCAAGGTGACAGCCTTGATCAACCTCGTGCCCGGTTCATCAACGGGATTGTTAGTCAGAGGTTTGTTTGGTAGTGTTGCCATGCAAAAGATTTTCATTTCATCCTCCCACGTCCCCACCCACTACAACAAAGGGAAGGTGTGCACTGAGGCTGTGCTCAGAAGCCACAGGGGTGATGGAAAAATATATGCACCCCCCGCCTCGTATTGATGGCACTCGCAAGACCATGCGATTGCCTGCAAGACAGGTTCTACTTGACCATAGCCTAGCTCAAAAGAGAGACCAGCCGACTGACCTAACCGAGTCGAGATGAGGTCACCCATCTTGCTGGAATAGAGGACCAAAGAGGTGTGTTGCTAGTTGCAGGGCGTACTCATACAGAGCATCGTTCAACCTCCAGGACTCCCGTCTCCCAGCGCACAGGGGCGCCACGCACGGTAAACGCCTGGGCAGGTGTGAGCCCCCCCTGGGGGGAGGACCAAGGTGGGGTGTGACCTCACCTACTAGATCAGCACCTAGGAACACTTAGTCATCCCTCCCCAGAGAACCCGCCGCTGAAAGGCCACCTCAACGGGAGGTAGAGACTGGCCAGATCCAGAGCGGGCTTATCCGTGCCACGACAAGGCGGTTCTTGTGTGTGTGTGTGGGGGGGGGGGGACCTTGTCAGGAAAGTCAAATAGGACTGGAAAGACCCACAGTCATTCTGGACAGGAGTCAAGAAGCTGATGGTAAGAAACGAAAGCAGGGGCAGATACCTCCTCAACAAACAGGATCAGAAGATCTGCAAAAAACATAAAAACCTGTTCAGAAATTACTGGAGAAACTGCTTTGGAATTACAGGAGAGAACTTTGACAGTGATTTCGAGGAGTCCATCATTAAAGAAATAGGAGGACACATAGACTTCCTATCTCCAAGAGCTGCTACTCACTTCGCAAGACTAGATGGCCAAGATAAGCCCCAGAGATGTCAAACTAACTATCCAGAGTTTCAAGAACAGAACTGCTCCAGGATCAACAAGACAATCCTGTAGAATTTTTAAAGTAAGATGTTACTGAGACTGGCAAACATATACAATGCCTCTCTCACTGTTGGCTATTTCCCTGATTACTTCAAAGAAGCAAGAATCAGGATGATTCGAAAGCCAGGAAAAATCCAAGAAAAGTGGAGAATTATGGACCTATTTTTCTAATGGAAGTCCCAGGTAAAGTTTTCGAGAAGATAGTAAACTTGAGATTACACAATCACCTGGAGATGAACGATCTGCAAAATCCCAGGTCACATGGCGTCAGACCAAGGAGAAGAACATCATCAGCCATTGCAATCATCTATGAAGAAATAGCTAATGCCATGAGCGAAAAGAACCAATTAATGTGGTCCTGAGAGATGTAGGCATAGCTTTCGACAAAGTCTGGCACATAGTCATACATACACATAAATAAATCACACATACCTTGGCAGGGTCCTTTCTTTTGTTCCTGTTTAACAATGGTGGAGTTCATTGGTTGTAGATGATCAGAAGTTGTAGTACACACTTGGAGTCAACAGATACATTGATTAGTCTCTAAACAGCTAGTACCTGACATCGACTACACTTAACATTTCACGTACTTTGGTACGAAAATAACAGACATGCCAATGTTAATGTGACCAACGTCCTAATTGTCATAACCGCTTAATGAGAAAGTTAAGGACAAACGATCACTATTTATATTGGATTTTAATATGTTAGTATTATTATTTAGCATTTCAGAACAAACGTGAACAGTCGAGCGGAAATATGTTTTACTTTCAGCCATATTCTAGGACGTTTTCTGCGTGTCGTGGCCATGTCATGTTCATGTTGTATTCTAGGTATTCTAGGCGGTATTCTAGGACGCAAAAGCATGGCACGTCTGTGTCAGCTGCTTTAGGTTTACCAACCATTCCAAAGTTAACATGTTTCGGATGACTGGCACTGTCCAAACGACAAATTCATAAGAGAAACTACAATCATAGGTAACACTAACAACAGATAGTTCAATTTTGGTATGAATCATTCATTGTACTTGTTCCTAGTTAAAGAAAGGACAACCATTTCATGAACGCACGGTTGGTAATTCACTCTACGTTCCATCAAAACAAACTGGATGAGAGGGATCGTGTGTTTAGTATAGATCTTCCTTATTTTGTGTGTATATACTGTACGTATATGCGTATCTTTAACATATCATACTTATAGATTTAATGTATACATATTTTATTTAATTATATACTTTAACTTTCCGTTCCAAATTACTTTTACCATTCATTTAACTTCACTCTCCTTCGAAAAATCCGCCAAAGGGTAAACTCAAAATCAGCAGGGAATCCATGTTTTCCTAAAAGGGTTCGTAATCCAAGTCTAGGAAAATGATGCCTAATATAACCAATATAGATATTACTTTCCAAACATAGTATGCTCACATGAAGTATTGGTAATAAAGAGTACAGTAAAAATATGATTTTTTTCGCTCGTGTAATTATCGTGTCCGTGTCACGGAGTTTCCACGATTGTTCCAATACTTTTTACAATTTTGCCTCGATTTTGATACGAACACGCGCTTCTAGAATACCATACGCGGCATGTTCATGTCATGTACTCTGTGCGTCAGGGACTTAGAATACAGATTTTTTTTCTTTTCTTTTTTTCTTTACATAAATCTGCATTATATGTATATACAGAATTTTACAGTTATCTATTGTAGCACTGATGTATTTGCACTCAGTTGATCTTGTGATTTATGTCCTAGTATTCAAACTGATTATCGTACATGTACGTATATGAAAGGTATGAATGAGACGCAAAAGATGTATTTGACGCGTTTCGACGGAGGTTTTTCTCAAAAATACATAAGAAGTGAAAATACAGAACGAATATAAGGCCTTATCTGCAGCGTCATTATCTGCAATAATTGCCAAAAACTCGCAATAACTTGCTGCCGTATTTCAGATTCTATTGCCAAAGAGCACCACCCGCCCACGCGTACCAACCTATCCTTTAGGGGCGCCAACACGCATGCGCGAACCATCTCCGAATGGCGAAAATGCCAAATATTTCCTGATTTTTATTTTATGTCGTCTCATTTAATCGTTTAAAGAGTATCTCAATGATGGTTTACAACAAAATTTATGTAACATTGAAGTAAGATTATGATGTATAATATACTGCATATTTCGAGACTCCAGTTCATGCGTGAAAATATAAAACAAATACCACCATATGTAGCCTTGATAAATGGGTGATAAATAATTGTTTGAATCCTTTGGCTTGGATTACATTTACTTTTTAACTCGTAAGAAACTGAATTTACTAAGTGTTTGACATGAAAAACATTTAAACAACAACAAAAAGTCTATTGGGTGTATTTTTATGTTCATTCTCAGGGCAGACTGGTAATCAAAGGCTATTGAAGTATATAGTCACAATCAGAGTAAGGCGTTCGAATTTGTTTAGATTTGATGGGCAGCAAAGGCTCTCTTCAGAGAAAACTGAAGTAAATCAAGTCGGTAACTCATGTAAAACAATAAAATATAGCAGACAGGGGTATGGGAGGAGGGGGTGGGGAGCGGTCAAAGGTGGGAGTAAAGGGTGAGGGGGGGAGGGGAGGGGAGGCGGAGGTAAAGGATGGAGAGGGGAGGAGGAGGAGGGGTGGAAGCTGAGGGTGGGGGATGAGGAGACGTGGTTGTTTTGACTGGTGGTAGGGGGCAGAGGGGGACCCATGGGTGAGCTGTTAAGTCCTCACATATATTAGAGATATAACATTATTAATCAAAATATCCCACTCTCTCAAAGGTTATTCACCTGTTACCTGTTATAACACGTATGCTGTTGGACCCTGGGGGTATGGGAGGAGGGGTGGGGAGAGGTCAGAGGCGGTGGTGAAGGGGTGAGGGGGCGTGACTGTTTTGACCTCTGTAGGGTACCCATGGAGGGGGGAGGAGGGTTGAGGATATCTGTCCCGGTGTTAAGGCTGGAGGGAGGGGGGAGAGAGAGGGGGATGGGGAGACGGTCAGAGACGGAGGTGAGGAGATCCGTCCTCGTATATTTGACCAAATATCCCACTCTCTCAAAGGTCATTCACCTGTTACCTGTTATAACACGTATGCTATAGGAGGGGGGTGGGGGGGGGGGGGGGGTGGGCGTGGTTGTTATGTACGTTCATGAGGGGAGGGGATGGGGGGTGGGGGGTGGGGGGGCTGGTTGAGG
>BOPN01000405.1:30000-32500 GCA_017312705.2 Penaeus japonicus | reverse complement strand
TTTCATCTGAGTAAGAGATAAACTGCAGTATTCTTGGACGTTTTCTGTGTGTCGTGGCCATGTCATGTTCATGCTGTGTCCATGTCGTGTTCATGTCACGAATGCGGTATTCTAGTATGCAAGAGTGTGGCACGTTTGTGTCAGCTGCTTCAGGTTTACCAACCGTTCCAAAGTTAACGTGATTACTGACCCCCTCTGTTTACTCAATGCCTTGAATTTTCACAGTATTTCAAAAATATTAATGTTGGCACAATAACATTTGTACTGATAAATATTGTGTAAGAAGTTTCTTATATATATATATATATATATATATATATATATATATATATATATTATCATCATTATCATTTTCATAAAGGTAACTTTTATTGATATTACTACTGATACGATTATCATCACTGTTACTATGATTATCATTATCATTATTGTTGTTGCTGTTGTCATTATTGTTAGTCCCATTATCATTACTTATTTTCACGGGCACACACACACACACACACACACACATACATATGTATATATATATATATATATATATATATATATATATATATATATATATATATATATATATATATATATATATATATACATAAATGTGTGTATATGTGCATAATTATATATATATATACATATATAATTATGCACACACACACATTTATGTGTATATACATATGTATGTATGTATACACACACACACACACACACACACAAACACACACACAGATATATATATATATATATATATATATATATATATATATATATATATATATATATATATATATATGTATGTATGTATACATATACATAAATGTGTGTGTATACATGATAATATATGTATATATATATCTATATATCTATATACACACACACACACACACACACATACACACACACACACATACACACACACACACACACACACACACACACACACATATATATATATATATATATATATATATATATATATATACATATAGATATATATATAGATAGATATATAGATATATATATGTATACACACATTAATGTTTGTGTATATACACATAATTATATATGTATATATGTATATATATATATATATATATATATATATATATATATATATATATATATATATATATATACAGTATACACACACACACACACACACACACACACACACACACACACACACATATATATATATATATATATATATATATATATATATATATATATATATGTGAGCGTGTACATTATATGTGGAAGGATCACACTTTAAACTCGAGACTTGTGAAAACGTAAACACATAAATAAGTGTGTGTGTTTTAGTTCCCGTATTCCATAACAACTTCTAAAAACAAAATAATACATTTCTTTTTCCGTTTCCTGTTTGTTGACATTCTTTCTTCTTCCTAATTCACATACTTTTATAACTTATTCTGCGTATACGAAACGTGTATGTGTGTGTAAATATGTGTGTGTGTGTGTGTGTGTGTGTGTGTGTGTGTGTGTGTGTGTAAGAGAGAGAGTGCGTGCGTGATTATGCTTTACATTTGGCCTGATGCGCACGAATGCTTGCATGAGTATGTATGCATGCACGGGTGTTGTCTTCTCACATGGGTGTATGTGGGTGCAAGCGTACGTATGTATGTGTGCGCAGGGCGGCGTTAATGTTTGTAACTTTGATTATGTGACTTATCTTTAGATCTCTTACTATTAATCTGAAAATGTTAGGTTCTGATATTTGCTTTCCTATTGCATGGCAACATTACCTAGATCCCGAATCTTAGCTTAACTCATTCTAAAAATATCTGCATCTCTTCAATCTAAATATGATGAAAATAAACAATATTACGATAAAGGAAATTGTCAATGCACATAGATCACTTCAAAAACAACGAAACAATAAAACTTTAAGTTCAAACGCAAAAGATTAGATAACCAATGTTAAGATACCTGCTTATCAATAAACAGTCTATGCGTTTATGGTAATGAAGCTATTCAAGATTTTTAACAAGAACAGAATTTGGTGTCAGTGTTTAAAATATAACAAATTTCACGAAAAATAAAAAACTCGAACGCGAAAAACGTGCATAATACGCCGAATGCGTAGAACGCGCTGATCGCGCAAGATCAGCTGACCAATGTTATTGTTGACATCCATCACCGTCAGAGCGTGATCCACAGGACGTGAAGAGCGTGAGATATTGAGACACTTCGATGCACCTCGATCATGACAGGTTGGGTGAAACCTTGTGTGTCTTACACAGTTGCAGTCAGGGAGGGACGGAGTTGATGTGGCTCGTGTGTGTTGAGATGTATAACATTTTTTTTACGTACAGAAAAAGAGGATTGTAAAATGGGGAGGGACAAACTAAGCAGGCCGTCGCCATGATCTTCGTGAATGGTGATTTTGGTAAGAAGTGTGATTGAGTGAAACTTGGCAGTGATGTCAGTTTTCAACAGATCTTGGATGTGTTTTTAGAGAGTTTGATGAGCTTCGTGA
>BOPN01000405.1:12500-17500 GCA_017312705.2 Penaeus japonicus | reverse complement strand
TACACAGCCTAAAGCAATGTCAGTATTGTAGGTTAAATGGTTGATAGTATTGATTTTGCAATGCCAATATTGTGCTATTGTTGGTAGAGATATAGAATTGATGTATTATGAAACTAAGATCAAAGACCAAGCAACTGGGAAATATATGTAAGGTGTCCATGTAACTGTATTATAGATTGTACTTTGCAACTGTAACCTTTAACCCATTGGTCGCGGTATTAAAAAAAGGTCTGTGCAGTAGGATGGCTGTTTTACATGTCTGGCATGATGCCATCCGCGTCTATGACCGACTCTGCCTTTGCAGCAAATCATGCCATCCGCTGCTAATGGGTTAAAAAAGGTTATTGAATATGTATTATTATAATGATAATTTTATTACCATTGTTATTGTATGTATAATTAATATTTCTTTTTCTTTTTTAAGGACCCCATGTTGTTGGGTGTGCAGATATCCTCGTGGGAAAATCTGCAGAAGGCACTTTGATGAGGCTCTTCTATCCCTCGAAAGTCAAAGACCTTATGGTAAGTTTATCGTGAATCCAATATAGTCTTTTTTTCTAGTAAGGAAATTCAGGAAAGTATGTATGTATTCCTCCCTCTTCCTACTAATGATGTCATACATAACCATACTCAGAAGAATAGAAAAGCTGTCCTATTATTATAGATGGGCTTGTGATTTCCTAAGAAATTCAGATATTTATCTTCTTTTTCATTGTCACTGTACACGATTTGATAATAATGAGAGTAACACTGAAGAAAGGTAATTAGCTTGCATACTCATATTTATGAGCTATACCCATAAGATTGGCCAAGGCAATTTTCTGAAATAATTTATAGATAGAAATCTATTCACTATATTTATTACTGATCAGCTAAAAACAGAAATGGTGTAGGCAATAATTAGAAAATATATTTTTGAATATTTACATTAAACAAAAAAAAAAATGAATTGGGTATTGTAAAACGTCATTGATGACTTTTTTATACCATTTGGAAGGATTTTTTTCTTTTTCTGTGTAGCCTATGAGTAAGGAATATGATAATGTAATAATGAATTTTGTATTTCTTCTTATTCCAGTTTCAAATAAACTTGCCATCCAGCTTTTATTACCATATGTATTTTTTATTTTATAGAGCCAGAGAGAGAACTGGACACCTTGGCACCTTGGAGATGAGTATACAAGAGGACTTGCTACTTTCATTGCCCCGGCCATACCATCTCTCTTTGGCATGTTATTCAACTGGCAAACAGGTATGATACATGCACACCTATCAAACGTACACCCACACACACTCACATGCACAATTGCACATCCACACACAAACACACATGCACATAAATACAATCACAAGCACAAACACAGTGAGGGAGAGATGCTGAGATTTTCTATAGAATTAACAATAATAGACATGATTAGGAAGGAGTACTATGTTTTCTTGTGTATAAGACATATACATGATGTTTTTGAAAGATTTTGTGATATTCATCATATTAAACATTTCATCATAAATGTATGTAACCCATTGGTCGCAGTTTTGATAAAATATGTATACAGTCATGTGGCGGTTTTATGTTGTATGTCACGGTGCCATTCGTGTCTATGACTGACTCTGCCTTAGCAGCAAATCATGCTATCCACTGTCAGTGGGTTAACCCATTCATGCCGGGGGCATTCCAGCCTTACAAGTTGTAATGCCGGGGCTCTCGAACGCATAGGCCTAAATCAATTAAATGATCGACGCCATATGACGCCACCCTGCGAACAGGCCTTGAATGCGCGGTACCCGTGGTGTACCACCCGTCCAGAGAGGGTTAAAATGGTTGTAATGATTTACTTGTGGAAAAATACTGAAACTCCATATAATGCCTGTTCTTCAGTACATACAAACAACAAAAAGTATTTCAGTAACAAATGGGACAAGACAAGAAACAGTTAAGAATTCTGCCAATTTAAAGATATCAATCTCAGAAATAAATTCTCAGTAAAATTAGATACCAATATTTCATTAATTATAGCATTGCAATCAAGTGGCAATACGTGTTTTGAAATTATCATTAGCTTCTTTAGGTTATTTAGGTAAGTAATACAAAGAAATGCATCATTATCTTATCCAGCCATCTTTTGCTTGTGATAAGTATGCAGCACCAGTAAAGATAACTCCAATTATAGTTTCCTTTCCTCACCCACCCCCCATTTTCTTTCAGGAAGTGCAACCACTGCAGCCGTTTGGGAACCTCCCATGGCTGAAGGTAAATTTCCCATTGTGGTATTTGCCCATGGCCTCGGTGCTAATCGCTCCATCTACAGCACCGTCTGCAGTGAGCTTGCTTCACATGGCTTTGCTGTAGCTGCTATTGAGCACAGGTGCGTGTGTGTGTGTGTGTGTTTGCGTGCGTGAGTGCGTGCGTGCGTGCGTGCGTGTATGTATGTATGTGATTTTTGTGTGTGTATGTGTGTGTGGTGCACAGTATATACAAACACATGTATGTTTAATGTTTATATGAAGTTTTCATGCCATGTGCCCCATTTACAGAGATAGTTCCGCATGTGCATCATTCACAATCAACGACAAAGGTGAAAAGGAATTTATTCTCTTCAAAGCACTGACTCCGGGAACCAAGGAGTATGAACTCAGGAACAGCCAGGTAATAACTTGAGAGCATTTCTTATCTAACGTTATTATTGTTATGATTGTCATACCATTGTTATTAGTTTTATAATTATTTTAATGATTAATATTATTAGTGTTATTAATATGTTATTATTGTTGTTGTTATTTTTATTGTTATTATTAATACTGTTGTTATTATTATCATATTGGAAAGCCAGAAGAACTATGTATTTTGATATTTTCTCAGTTTTATGAAAGAAAGAAAAGGCTTTGTGCATTTTTATTTATGTTTTATTTATTGATTGATTTTTTTTGGTGTCTTAGTTTTTGATCTGTAATTGCTTTTAAGTTTTTATGATCTATTATGATTCAAAACTCTTGCTCTTTGCTCCTTTGTTCCAGCTTAAAATACGTGTAAAAGAGGGCATCAGAGCATTAGATGTCTTGGAAAAGCTCAACCAAGGGGGCGTGAAAAATGACCTGCCCTCTAACTTTGACCTAGAGCAGCTTACTGGTCGTCTTGACCTCTCCAAGCCCATTATGGCTGGGCATTCCTTTGGTGGTGCGACAACGCTGTGTATTCTGGCACAAGACAAAAGATTCACGTGAGAAATACAGCCTTTTTTGTATCTGTTGCTTCCCTTTTTTGTATCTCATTTGCATCTTTGTGTTTTATAGATAGAATCAGACTTGAATTTTATTTGTTAAGTTGTACAAAAGAATCATTGGCACATTTTCTTTTCTGATTAATCTTTTCTGTTGGAGAAAATATTATGTGCTATTCTTCTTTTTCTTTTTTCTTTTTTTACACAAATGCCATTAACCCAGAGTCCCTCTGTGATGGCAGACCTAAAAAAATATGAATTTCTTAAAATGCCAAGGTTTTTTTTACACCTGGTAAATTCATGAAAAAATTCTAATACTTTTCTTATAGTTGATGTGTTGAAGTGTGAGGAAATGGTCAGAGCAATGATGGTCATTCTTTACATTGGTGTTGCTATTTATAAGCCTGACTGTAAACAAGTGGCCTCTTTCTGTGCCCCTCCTTCTTTTCACCAAAATGTGTTTGTTTACTATTTTAATTTTTGTCACATTATTATTATTATTATTATCATTATCATTATCATTATCATTATCATTATCATTATTATTATTAATATAAAAGACATCACTTATTCTGTCCCACTGATCCAGAATCAGCAGATACATATAAGGAACATGATGGATGTGCATACACTCCCCATGACATTTTGAATATCACTGAAAACTAGTTGATGATATATATAGAGTATATTGAATTGCATATAGATAATCATCAGTATAGCCTTCACAGACAGATATGTTTATTATATAGCATGTAGAAAATTTTAAATGACTGCTGTACTTGTTTCACTGATATATATCAAATTTTATACAAAATCTAACCATCTGGGTTTGAGCGAAATAACTACCACCATTACATATAAGAGACATATATAACTTTTCAGACATTTGTGAAATCATTGTCAGAATCACAAGAATAAATACTTCCATGATAGTGAAATACAAGGCATTAGTCATTTGCTTTGTTAAGAATAAAAGTTTAGCAACCTTCCTGATTCATTTATATAGTTTATAGATGTCCCAGTAATTTTACATTGATCAAAATGCGTATATGCATCATTGGCAGTGAGTTGATGACCTGATTTCTGACACACATAACAGATGTCCTGGGTAAATGTTGTACTAGGGAACTTTTATGCCGATAGAAACTTTGTTGTAGGTGGAAATGATTGTTATGTAATACAGTTAACCCAAACTTTTTCAGAATGGGAGTTTCTCTAGACCCGTGGATGTTCCCTATCAAAGGAGAAGTTGATACCTTAGCATCAGAGATAACGCAGCCGTTGCTGTGCATAAACACCGAAGCCTTCCAAGCTGAAGCCAACATGAATGCTATGAGGAAACTGAGCAATGACACTACGACCTTTGTGACGATAAAGTATGTATTTTTATTGTTGATAAATTTTATATCATTATCATTATAAACATCAGATAATTATATAATTATTTTATTATTATTTATAGTATTACAACTTTATTATTAATGATATTGTCATTTTGTATTATTATGAATAATATTGTTTTCTTGGATTATTATGAAATTATTATCAATGTTATTATTATTGTTATGATTTTTGTTCAACTTTTTATTAATATTTTGATTATTATTATGGATGTTGGTATTCCTGTCATCAAGTTTTCTTTGAAATTTTGGAATCTAATTTTTATTGGCCCATTGTGGACAGTCTCATGACATAAATAATGCTAGAGCTTTGGCCTGACGATGGGTGTCATAACGTACATGACATTGGGGGATTTTGGACCACTGTGTATTTTTTTTTTTT
>BOPN01000405.1:0-2500 GCA_017312705.2 Penaeus japonicus | reverse complement strand
TAGGAGATTGCTTCCACTTTCCTTTGGTATTTTCACATAGAATTGAAGAATATAGGCAAAGTTCAATCAAATAAGACTAAAAAGGCATTACTGTAACATGTTTTTAGACTAAAATAACTCCTCTGAACATGGCAATATTTTTACGTGCCTTTACATTGTAGACACATTCATGAAAACCATAAGAATAAGGTAGGTGAAAAATGCTCTGAGAGGATCAGCGCGGCCCCACGCAGCGAGAAAACACCCCGGCATGAAGCGTCGCACACTTGCTATCTTCCTGGTGTAAGTGGGAGTAATAAAAAATACGTCCCGTCATGAATGGGTCAACAAACTTTGATTCTGCATTTTTCTTAATAGTGATGCTGATCCCAGTATGGTAACATGTTCTTTCCTACCTGGGGGGAATGTCTTACTTTAATTCCCCCTTCCTCTACACCCCTTGAATTTGGTGCTAGATTTTCAATAATCGTCCATACATATATAACAAAGTATCTTTCTTTTCATCTTCGTAATGAGAATAGTCTTAGTGTTTTTAGTCTCTCCCAGTAGCTAAGACCTAAATACTCTTTTGACCAGTAAATACTCTTTGGACCTGTTATAGTAACATCATATCTTTTGTGAGACTTAGACACCATATTGAAATTCCAATCTTGGAATCACTAGTGTTTTCCATAGTGGTAGAAGGTCTTCTGGATCCCTTGTGTTAAAAGTCCTCATCACCCATAATTTTAAGTTTATCAGCATTGAATTTCATATTGTTTTCCTTTTCTCAATTACAGATAGTATTTAGATCCTCATTTAGCTTATCTTCCATATCTAATAAATTTATTGATGTAATTATCCTAGTATCATTTGTGAATGAAGTTACTCTTGAGTGTTTAATACCTTTGTCAATATCACCAATCATTATTAGGAACAACAGAGGCCCCAGAACAAACCCCTGTGGCACCCCACTTACCACATTTGATTCATCAGAGAAAACTCCATTTATCTGTACCCTTTTCTCATGTTTTGTTAGGAAATTTTGTATCCATCTTCTTACTTTTCCACTGATTCCTAGGTCCTTAATTTTATGAATTAAATTTCCATGACCTACTATGTGAAAGCTTTTGCGAAATCTAGGTACATTACATCAAGTTCTCTATTTTCAAATAGATCCCTCAATATGTATTCACAGTGCATTAGAATTTGGGTTAAACAGGATCTACCACTACAAAAACCATGTTGTCTGGGATTTATCTTTTTTCCTTGTTCTTGATATTGGACAATTTTTTTCCTTATAACTCCTTCAAAAATTTTCATCATGTGGGATGTTAATGTCACTGGTCTATAGTTTTTTGCCTGATCTTTGTTTCCACATTTATTTATAGGGATTATGTTACCTTCCTTCAGTATATCAGGTATGATCTTCGTCCAAGGATATCCTCCAAAGGGTTACCAATGATTTTGCTATGGTTTCTTTGCAGGTTTTTTTTTAAAGATTGCAGGTATTTCTTCTGGTCCAGCTGCTGAATTTTGTATATCTTTGATTGCCTCGAGGATATCTCTTTCATTTAAAGTTATATCTGTGAGACATCCCATTTTATTACTAATTTTGAAATATTGTTCATGATCTGATATTATTTTTTCTATTTTATCAACACTAAAAACTTTTTCATATAGTTTAGCCATTTCCTTTGGATCAGTTACCATAGCACCATTATTCTCAAGAGGCCCAATATCTGATCTTTTCTTGAATTTGTTGTTTGCATAAGCAAAAAAGTTGATTACATTGTTCTATATTGTTTCAACTGCTTGTTTTTTTCAACAATATTTTGGTTACTTATAGATTTTTTAAAATCTCTCTTCTGTTTCTTTAATCTCTTCTTTGATTCTTTCCTGTTTGACATGATCAGTTGTCACATTCAGTTTTTTTGTTCTATTATTCTTGTTTCTCGGTAGTACTCTTGGTATAATGTTCTTATTTTGGTATAATGTTCTTATTTCTGTTTTCTTTCTGGGGCACAAATCTTTTGCAAACCTCCTTGCAAGCATCGTATAACCTATTCATCATATCATCTGGTGATAGTAGGTCTTCAATATCTTTCAATGATTCCTCAAGTGATTTGTTTACTATTGCTTAGTCAATTTTATTGTGATTAAAGTTCAAAGAATTTAGATTATTTTCTACTTGGTCTACTTGTTTTTCACAATCTATCTGTATTCTTAATCTATTTAATGTTATTTCAATGATATTGTGGTGTGACTGAGCTGTATAGATTGGTGATATGTTGTTTATATCATCTCCCATTCAAAGAAAATAAGGTCAAGTATATTTTAATTTTGATTATTTGGTTAAGGTAAAAAAATTCCTCAAAAATAAGAAGCGCTTTTTGTTGTTTCTTATCATAAAAAAATAAAAATAATATATATATATGTATATGTATATATATATATATATATATATATATATATATATATATATATATATAAATATGTATATATATAAATATGTATATAT
>BOPN01000404.1:512390-515745 GCA_017312705.2 Penaeus japonicus | reverse complement strand
CTCTCCTCTCCTCTCCTCTCCTCTCCTCTCCTCTCCTCTCCTCTCCTCTCCTCTCCTCTCCTCTCCTCTCCTCTCCTCTCCTCTCCTCTCCTCCTCTCCTCCTCTCCTCCTCTCCTCCTCTCCTCCTCTCCTCCTCTCCTCCTCTCCTCCTCTCCTCCCCTCCTCCCCTCCTCTCCCTCCCTTCCCTCCTTCCCTCCTCCCCTCCTCCCCTCCCTTCCCTCCTCCTCCCCTCCTCCCCTCCTCCCCTCCCTTCCCTCCTCCTCCCCTCCTCCCCTCCCTCCCCTCTTCTTTCCCTCGCCCAAATGCTCTCATGCAAGGTTAGAACGATCATTTCCAATAAAGTTAGATGAGGTTAGAAGTTTTTCTATGAATGATTCCGCGAGTAAAACCTCACAGATGGTTGAGACTCGGAGGGGGGGAGGGGGGAAGGAGGAGGTGTGAGGAAAAAAAGAATACACGAGGACACTTCAGGTACTGAGATGAGGGGAAGGTGAGATGTAGAGATGAATATAGGGGGGGGGGGGAGATTTGAGAAAACTGATATGATGAGGGGATATGAAAATACTGTACAGAGATGAGGCGGAAATTGAGATGCTGAGATCGGAACTAGTGAGATAGTGAGATGAGGGGAAAACACATTAGACATGCATGGAAACAGGGCTGTAAAAAGAAAAAGTGACACGAAGGCACGGAGACAAAGGGAGAAAAACAGGCAGGCAGATACTTTTGGGAATAGGGATGCAGGGAGGGGGGGGGGGCGTAGGGGAGCATGGGGGAGGGGAGGGGAGGGGAGGGTAGAGGGATGGAGAGAGAGAGAGGGAGAGAGGCAGACAGACAGACAAAGAGACTGACCGAGAGAGGGAGAGAGCGAGGGAGAAGGACAACGAGAGATAAAGAGAGTGAAATAGATGCATGTGAAGAAAATTAACACTGAGATTAATAATAAAAAATAAAAAAAACACTATACAGATATACAAAGAAATAAAAACATTCGAAAAAATAGATTAGAAGAGAAGGTGAAAACCATATAAAATTATAAGAAATTAGTAAAGGTATATATAATAAACAGTTTAATAAAGTATAAAGACACAGTAGTTCTCAGAAACAGAAAAATATAAAGAAAAACAGATTGGGATAAGAGACACACAGACAAACACAAAAACAGAAACAAACAAACAAACAAACATCTAAGAGAAATATACCGATAGATAAACAAGAACAAATAAACACATACAAACATAACATAATAAACAGACAGAAATAAACAAGGTCCATGGAGATGAACAAACAAACACACACAGATAAAACAACACAAACACACATACAAACATAACAAGATGAACAGGGATACAAACAAACAGAAACACGCAGAGAGAATGAACAGGCGTACATGAATAAAACAGCACGATAAAGGGAGATTTATATAATCACACACACAGAGAGAGAGAGAGAGAGAGAGAGAGAGAGAGAGAGAGAGAGAGAGAGAGAGAGAGAGAGAGAGAGAGAGAGAAGAGCAAAGCTGAATAGTTCTGAAATGGTCAATTCACTGTCACTTTTTTTCTATCTATCTATCTATCTATCAGTCTATCTGTTTATCTCTATCAATATCTATATGCGCGTGTATCTGTGTGTATGCGTGTGAGTAATGCGATTAGAAAGGAGATAATATAAACGCATACAGACATGTCACGATTCACCCCCCTCCCAACACACCCTTCTACCCCCCACCCTCCATACACACACCCATCACCCTCACCCACCCCACATACACACACAAACCCCCTCCTCCTCCTCTCCCCCCTCCCCCAAGAAAAAAATATATAAACACACAAATATAGACACACCCAACCCCACCTCCTCCACCACCCCTTCCCCCACCCCCAACCTCCTCCCCCAACCCCTTCCCCCGAACGCTTTCCCCATCCCCATCCCCCACTCCCATCCCCTACCCCCACCCCCAACCTCTTCCCCAACCCCCACTCCCTCCACCCCCTTCTCCCACCTCCAACCTCCTTCCCCCCATCCCCCACTTCCACCCCCATCCCCCACCCCCACACCCCCAACCTCCACCCCCACCCCCATCCCAACCACCTCCCCTTCTCCAACCTCCTCCCCCACCCCCCACCTCCTCCCCCAATCCCAACCCCCACTCCCCCCACCTCTACCCCCAACCCTCCCCCACACCCACCCCCAACCACCTCCCCCATCCCCACCCCCAACCACCTCCCCCCACCCCCTAACCCCCACCCAAAAACCCCCACCCCATCCCCCATCCCTCACCCCCCACACCCCTTCCTCATCACCAACCCCTCCACCCCCACTCCCCACCCCCGCCCCCACCCCCAACTTCCACCCCCACATACCTAACCCCATCCCCCAACCCCCACCCCCTAACCCCTTCCCCCCACACCAACCTCTACCCCAACCCCTTCCCCCCCAACCTCCAACCCCCACCCCCACCCCACTCCCTCCACCCAACCCCCACCCCACACCCCCACCCAAAAAACCCCACCCCACACCCCCACCCAAAAACCCACACCCAACAACCCCCACCCCCCACCAACCCCACCCCCACCCCCACCCCATCCCCCACCACCTCCTACCCCCCCAAAAAAAAACCCAACCCTCACCCCCACCCCCATCCCATCCCCAACCCCCCACCCATCCCCCTCATCCCACTCTCACCCCCACCCCCCACCCCCCACCCCACACACCCCACCCCCATCACCCCCCACCACCCCCCACCGAACACAGACCGATCACTTGCACCGCCGCGCCGCCCCGAGTGAACGGCACGGCGTCACGGCGTCACGGAGCGAGCGAGAGAGAGAGCGAGCGAGCGAGCGCAGGTGCAGCTGCTGACGACGAGTGAGAGTGACGAGTGTGCATGCATGCATCGTGCAGGTGTTGGATTAGGATGAGAGTTAGTCATCGAATTGTCGTTATATATCTATTTTTTTTTATTTATTTATCTATTTATTGATTTGTTTATTTCTATTTTCTTTTCTTTTTTTTCAATTCGGTGAGAAGGACAAGGGGGGTGGTGGGAGATGGTGGGGGGTGGGGGGTGGGGGGAGGGTGAGTGGGGAGGGGGGAGGGGGGTTGATTTGTATCTGTATTGATAGATAGATAGACAGAGAGAGAGAAAAAAAAGATAAAGAGAGAGAGAGAGAGAAAGAGAGAGAGAGAGAGAGAGAGAGAGAGAGAGAGAGAGAGAGAGAGAGAGAGAGAGAGAGAGAGAGAGAGAGAGAGAGAGAGAGAGAGAGAGAGAGAGAGAGAGAGAGAGAGAGAGAGAGAGAGAGAGAGAGAGAGAGAGAGAGAGAGAGAGAGAGAGAGAGAGAGAGAGAGTGAGTGA
>BOPN01000404.1:499890-502390 GCA_017312705.2 Penaeus japonicus | reverse complement strand
AGACAAACACACACACACACACACACTAACACACACACTAACACACACACACACGTACACACACGCTAACACACGTGTATGCCAAATAACATCACCTCTCCATCAGAAATACATAATTCTAATGAACATGCAACATCAAAACGCCATCTGCATATCTTGCAATACAGAATGACTAATCCTCATCCTTACCTTTTCCACATTTGTCAACAATGAACTCATACTCAGGCCATCATGCATGCATACATAACGCGACACAAAAGCACATGTTGCAACCATGCAGACTCACACAAATGAATACAACCCAGCGCACTGATAAGTTAACGTACACTTCCGTTAAAGATGATATACAGCGTGTGTCTTCGCTTTGGATGTTTATGACGAAAATCACACGTTATGAATGCATGAAATATAAAACTTATGTATTGATGTATATGTAAATACACACTATGCATACATAAATATACAGGTGGATACAAAGACACACGTAAGAGAGAGAGAAATAGACAGGCTTAGAGAGCGACTAGAGAGAAAGAGAGAGAGAGAGTCAGAGAGAGAGAGAGATAGATAGATAGATAGATAGAGAGAGAGAGAGAGAGAGAGAGAGAGGAGAGAGAGAGAGAGAGAGAGAGAGAGGGAAGAAAGAGAGAGAGAGAGAGAGAGAGACAGAAAACAGAAACAAACAGAGAGGGCAGAGCAGAGAGTGAGAGAGAGAGAGAGAGAGAGAGAGAGAGAGAGAGAGAGAGAGAGAGAGAGAGAAGGAGAGAGAGAGAGAGAGAGAGAGAGAGAGAGAGAGAGAGAGAGAGAGAGAGAGAGAGAGAGAGAGAGAGAGAGAGAGACAGTTTATAAGCCCTTTGTAGTTCCTGTTCAAAGGGAACATGTCGTATTCTAAATCAGCCAGTTAAGTCAGACTTATCTGCCCTTCAGGATGTTATCGCACCATTCAGAAATTTCACCCTTATCGCACTGTGCTCTAAGGGTGAAATTCGACTTCGCAGACACAAGTTTACATCAAAAGAAGAGAAAAAAAACTTTTCAATAAAATACTTCTTCCTTCCATGTGCTTGTTTTTTTGTTGTTGTTCTTCTGACTCGTACTTTTATTCATTTATTTATCTATTTATTTATTTATTTTGATGCAACGGCGTGGCACTACTGTTCGATATGCCCTTCTCGCCCCAGAGTGCCACCACCAGTGCCACGCTACGCAGAGGCACTTTGACGACGCAAACACATGAAGATAAGCGGATGTTTTGTTATCCTCTTGGGAGATCACGCCGGTTCTCTTTGGTCACGTGGCTGTGGATATGTGGATACATATGGTCATGCTTATGTGGGTTCTTGTATTTGGACACGTGGATGCATACGGTTATACGTATGTGGGTTCTTGTATGTGGATACATACGGTCATGCTTGTGTGGGTTCTTGTATGTGGATACATATGGTCATGCTTATGTGGGCTCTTGTATGTGGATATGTGGATGCATATGTGGGTCCTGTATGTGGATATGTGGATAAATATTGTCATGCATATGTGGGTTCTTCCATGTGTTCTTTTGTGTATAATGAGGCGGATAGGTACATGTGGAGGTTTATGTAGATGTATACATGAATAAGGATATAGATTTATGCGGACATATGTGCATGCAAGCACAGGGACACTTGGAAACACATGGATACATACATTCATGTATACACTTATACACATATACATACACGAAAATATACATGGACAGAAAAAAACATACATGCATGTACTCACACACACAGACAAATACACAAACACACAAACACAAACACACACACGGAACTGCTTCCCTCCCCCTTTCCTCTGTTCTCCCCCTCACCTCCCTCCCCTTCCCACCTCCCACCCACCCACCCACCCTCTCTCCCACCCTCCCTCCCACCACCACACTTCGATCAGGAATACTGGCGCCACGCAACCCTCCCCCCTCCCCCCTCCCCCCATCCCCCACACATCCCTACTCACTCCCCCACCCCCCCTTCCTCCCCCACCCCCTCTTCCTCTCCCCCACCCCCTTCCGCCCCCCACACCCCCCTTTGACTACGTGTTATAACAGATAACGTTGATGTGACCTTTTTCCCAATGGTAAAGCTGGCTTGCTACCTGTCTCTCTCTTTTAGTCTTATGTTGTCCACTTCAACATTTTAAAAACCCTCGTCATGTTGGCTAAAACGCATCATAATTCTCCTTCGTTATCATGTTGTTTACGTCACACGCGTTATGATGTTTGGATGTCCCGTTATGCTGTATGTTATGCTTTTTTTTTTCTTTTTTTTTTTTTTTGGGTGGGGGGGGATGGGTGGGGGGGTCATGTTGGTCAGCATCGCCGGGTTGTCAGCTTAGGAAGATGTCGGTTTTTGTGATGCTGTTTTCGTGGTCTTAATGTCGTGTTTGGTCATGTTATGCTGCTGGACTGTGTTTGTGATTCATTCTCTCTCTTTCTCTTTCCCTCTCCTCTTTCTCCTTTCTCTCTCTCTCT
>BOPN01000404.1:492390-494890 GCA_017312705.2 Penaeus japonicus | reverse complement strand
CCCTCTCCCTCCCTCACCTCTCCCTCTCTCCCTCCTCCCCTCCCTCCATCCCTCCTTCCCTCTCCCCTCCTTCTCCCCTCCCACCCTCCCTCCCTCCATCCATCCATCCCCCCCCCCTTCTCTCTCTCTCTCCTTTTATAGATCCCCAAAATCACCATGCAATCATGCACTCCTTCATGGTATCAGTAAACGCTTCGCTAATGACCCGACCGTGTGCTATGTCGCGGCGGTTCCTGTGTTGGGGGGGGGCACGAGGGAGGGGCAGGGAGGGGGCAGAGGAGGGTTGATGTACGTGTGTGTGTGTGTGTGTGTGTGTGTGTGTGTGTATGTGTGTGTGTGTGTGTGTGTGTGTGTGTGTCTGTGTGTGTGTGTGTTTGTGTGTGTGTGTCTGTGTGTGTGTGTGTGTAACCTCATTCTAAAAAAAAACACCTTTTGCTCTAAAACAAACAAACAAACAAAGATCACAATAAAAACAAATATTACATAAACACAGCATGGAATACTTACACCCAAGCACAAAAACAGGCAGGCCAACAAAAAAAAAAACAGAAACAGCAAACAACTAGAACACGGAAACACACATACAACAGCGTGCAAACACTAACAAACACAATGACAAAAACAGCCAAATCAGACACAAAACCAGAGAAACAAAGAAACAACAACAGTTAGACAATCAAAACAATACAAAACAATCACACTAACAAAGACACTCACAAACACAGACAGATACAACGAAAACAGGAAACACTAACTCTAACAAACATACTAACAAACACACTAACAAAGACAAGCAAACAGACACAAACGACACACACTAACAAAGACACAACCGAACAGACAGAAACGACATACACTTACAAAGACACAAACAAACACACACAAACGACATACACTAACACATACACAACCAACAAAGACACAAACGATACACTCTGACAAAGACACAAGCAAACACACACAAACGACAAGGACACACCCAACAAAGACACAAACAACATAAATCAAAACACTAACAAAGACACAAGCAAACACGCAAATGACACCCTCTAACAAAGACACAACCAACACAGAGACACAAACGACACATTCAAGCAAAGACAAAAGCAAAAACAGAGACACAAACGATACTCTTTAACAAAGACATAAGCAAACACACACAAACGACACACACTAACAAAGACACAAACGACACCCATTAACAAAGACACAAACGACACCCATTAACAAAGACACAAACGACACCCATTAACAAAGACACAAACGACACCCATTAACAAAGACACAAACGACACCCATTAACAAAGACACAAACGACACCCATTAACAAAGACACAAACGACACCCTCTAACAAAGACACAAACGACACCTTCAAACAAAGACACAAACGACACCCTCTAACAAAGACACAAACGACACCCATTCTAACAAAGACACAAACGACACCTTCAAACAAAGACACAAACGACACCCTCTAACAAGACACAAACGACAACGTATTCTAACGAAAGATCAAACAACAACACCCCAACAAAGACACAAACGACACCCTCTAACAAAGACACAAACGACACCCTCTAACAAAGACAATAACCAACACAAAGACACAAACAACACCCTCTAACAAAGACACAAACGACACGAACTAACAAAGACATATCGATATATAAGTCTGAACAGATATTGAACCTCGGCAGACGGATAGACACACGTGCAAGGCAGACCAAAGTGGCACATGCACACTGCACTGCAATGCCCAGGTGGTATTCAATTTACGGTCTGAGTCTTGCATGTTGATTCTTGTGGCTGGTGGGGTAGGGTGGGGGTGAGTGGGGGGATGGGGTGGGGAAGTAGGGGGGGAGGTTGGGAGAGGTTAGGGAGGTTGGGGTGGGGTGGATGGGGTAGGGGAGAGGGGGAGAGGGTAGGGGAGATGGGGTGGGGAGGTTGGGGGAAAGGGGGGGTGAAGTGGGGTGGGGGAGAGGGTGGGGAGGTAGGGGAGATGGGGTGGGGAGGTTGAGGGAGAGGGAGGGGGGGTAGGGGGAGAGGGTAAGGGGGTGGGGGATGGGGGAAAGGGTAGGGGGAAGGGGGAGGGGGAAATTTATGATAGGTTTGATGTGTATGTGGGGAGAGGGAGGGAGGGGGAGGGAGGGGAGTAGTGAGGTAAGGGTGAGGGGGGGGTGGGGGTGGGAGAGGTAAGGGTGTAAGGGGGCATTCCATAGGCTTCGTATAGGGGAAAGAGGAGGGGGTAAGGGGGAGGAAGGGGTAAGGGAGAGGGCAGGGTAGAGGAAACATCACATAGGTACAAGAGAGGTAAGGGGGGCTGTGGGTGGGGGGATGGGGGGGGAGTAAGACAAGGAGTGAGGGAGTGAGTAAGAGAGGGAGAGAGGGAGGGACGGAGGGAGTAGGACAAGGAGGGAGGGAGGGAGAGAGGGAGGGAGTAAAACAAGGGAGGAGTGAGTGAGTGAGTGAGTGAGTGAGTGAGTGATTTGATTTTGATAT
>BOPN01000404.1:482390-484890 GCA_017312705.2 Penaeus japonicus | reverse complement strand
CAGACAGACATGCAGACAGGGAGACTGATAGAACGACAGACAGGGAGACAGACAGGTAGATAGAAAGGCAAATAGGGAGACAAACAGACAGACAGACAGGAAGACAGGGAAACTGACAGTCAGACAGTAGGGAGATAGACAGAACTACAAACAGACAGACAAGCAGACAGGACGACAGGCAGACAGACATACAGGGAAATAAACAGACAGACAGACATACAAATAGACATATACAAACATGAAATGAATAGAAAAAATAGAAAGAAAGATGAGAAAAAGAGAGAGAAGAAGAAGAGAAGAGAAGAAGAGAGAGAAGAAGAGAAGACAAGAAGAAAAAGAGATAAGAAAAGAGGACGATGAGAAAAAGAAGAAGAAGAAGAAGACAAAGCAACTTCCCTCTTCTACACCTTGGCTCCATCCGCCTCCCCCCTCTCCCCTCCCGCCCCCCTCCTCCCTCCCCAACTCACCTACCTTCGCTTCGTCTGACCTACGCTTCACCCTGACCCCCCCCCCACCCCCCTACACCCCACCCCCGCCTACCATTGACCTTGGGCGCCTGGAAAGAGGGAGGGAGGGAGGGGAGGGGAGGGGTGCCAGGTCGGTAGGAATAGGGGGAGGGGGGGGAGATGAAGGGGAAGGAGAGAGGAGAGAGAGGGAGGTAGGGGGGGAATAGGGGAGGGAGAAGGATGTGGGGGGGAAGAGAAGAGGAGAGAGATGGTGGAGTGAGGGAAATAAGGGGGAGAAAGGTGAAAGGGTGATAAATAAAGGGGAAGGAAAAGAAACGAAGCAAAAGGGGTGATGAAGAAGAAGGAGAAGCGAGGGAGACGGGAGATAGGGAGATGAGGGAGGAGGAGGGAGGGACAAAGCTGAGGGAGGAGGAGGGAGGGAGGGAGATGACTGAGGGAGGAGCAGGCGTTTGGTACTATGCCTCTGTGCGGTTGGTGTGGCCAGCCAGAATGAGTGAAGCCACGCCTCTCCTTTAGGCTCTCTCTCTCTCTCTCTCTCTCTCTCTCTCTCTCTCTCTCTCTCTCTCTCTCTCTCTCTCTCTCTCTCTCTCTCTCTCTCTCTCTCTCTCTCTCTCTCTCTCTCTCTCTCTCTCTCTCTCTCTCTCTCTATCTATCTATCTATCTCATTCTCTCTCTCTCTCTCTCTCTCTCTCTCTCTCTCTCTCTCTCTCTCTCTCTCTCTCTCTCTCTCTCTCTCTCTATCTATCTATCTATCTCATTCTCTCTCTCTCTCTCTCTCTCTCTCTCTCTCTCTCTCTCTCTCTCTCTCTCTCTCTCTCTCTCTCTCTCTCTCTCTCTCTCTCTCTCTCTCTCTCTCTCTCTCTCTCTCTCTCTCTCTCTCTCTCTCTCTCTCTCTCTCTTTCTCTATCTATCTATCTGTATCTCTCTCTCTCTCTCTCTCTCTCTCTCTCTCTCTCTCTCTCTCTCTCTCTCTCTCTCTCTCTCTCTCTCTCTCTCTCTCTCTCTCTCTCTCTCTCTCTCCCTCTCTCCCTCCCTCTCTCTCTCTCTCTCTCTCTCTCATTCTCTCTCTCTTACTCTCTCTCTCTCTCTTTCTTTCTCTCTCTCTCTCATTCTCTCTATTTCTCTCTCTCTCTCTCTCTCTCTCTCTCTCCCCCCTTCCTTCATCCTCAGAGAAGAGAAGAGGGAAGGAGAGAGCCCGGGGACTTGGGTAGGAGAAGGAAGGAAGGACAGGGAAGGAGGGAACGGGGAGGGAACGGAGGGGAGAGAGGGGGGGGGAGGGCACCACACATTGAGTTTCTGATCGAGTCTGTCAATCAAAGGCGACAGGTGATGGTGTCGGATGAGCGCGAGAAGAGTTGTTTACCGCAAGTTTGCGTGTGTGGCTCGCGAACGCCTCCGACCCGTGTACATTGCACAGTAGCACAGTACATGCAATGCGTTCGGGGGGGAGGGGGGAGGGGGGGGATATATGTACGAGGCGTCGTGAGCGAGTGGGTGAGCGAGTGAGAGAGAAAGATGTACGTTGGAAGGTTGGTGTGTGTATATACACACGGTACGACGCGAGTGAAAGGAGAGAGAGAGAGAGAGAGAGAGAGAGAGAGAGAGAGAGAGAGAGAGAGAGAGAGAGAGAGAGAGAGAGAGAGAGAGAGAGAGCTAAAGAGAGAGAGAGAGAGAGAGAGAGAGAGAGAGAGAGAGAGAGAGAGAGAGAGAGAGAGAGAGAGAGAGAGAGAGAGAGAGAGAGAGAGAGAGAGAGAGAGAGAGAGAGAGAGAGAGAGAACACGGGGTAATTGATGCTGAAGTGGAGAGGAGATCGCAGGATTGAAAGTTGTGATGAGTGAGAATGGACACTCGTTGGCGTTTTGTACAGGATCCGCGACCGGTTGAGATGGAGTGCACAGGAAGGATGGGAATTGGGAAGGGCGGTCGGGAGGATGTGGGATGGGGGGGGGGAGGGAGGGAGGGGGGAGGAGGGAGGAGGGAGGAGAGTGAAGGAGGGAAGGGGTGAGGGGGAGAAGGGAAGGGTAGGAAGAGGG
>BOPN01000404.1:465609-474808 GCA_017312705.2 Penaeus japonicus | reverse complement strand
ATATATATATATAAACGTATATATATATTATTTATTCATTTATGTGTGTGTGTGTGTGCGTGTGTGTGTGTGTGCGCGTGTGCGTGTGTACACTGTATACATATAATGAGTACTACGCGTTAATGGTCGAGTCGTGAGGCAGTCCGAAGCAGGTCTCGTCCGAACCACAAATCCTTATTGTTGTTTTCGCTGTAGTCAACCCTGTCCTAGGACCCCCCCCCCCCCCCCCCCCCCAATCCTCCATCAACCCTCATCCTATTCCTTTATCCTCCTCCCCCCTCTCCCCTCCCCCTCCCCCACCCCACCATCCTTCCCCTATTCCGTATTTATTCGCTCACTCTATCGCATGGCATTTCAGTTCATATCGTTCATGACAAACGCCAGGATATTCGTACGATTTTTTTTTCTTTTTCAAAAATCGTACGAAAGACGGTTTTTTTGATAATTTTTTTCGGAACTTTCGTTTTGTGATTGTTATGTTCTTTATTATCATTATTTTGTAATTCATTTGGTCTCTTTATTCTCGTTTTTCGCTGTTATTCTAAGCCTCTATTGCTATTATCTATGCATTCGGGTGGGTGGGTAGGACTAAGGAACAAGTGTCCGAAGAGAAATGAATATTATCGTTCACCTGTGTCGGCCGCGAGGGGGTAACAGGTGTCCGAAATAATGTGATCATTATCGGTCACCTGTATGAGCCGCGAGGGGGGTAACAGGTGTCCGAAGCAATATGGTCTAGATCGCTCACGGGACGAAATCACCGATCCGAAATAATGTGATCGCCATCGCTCGCTTGTATAGGCTATACGAAGGGAGGGATCAAGTGTCCGAAACGAAATGCTCGCGATCGCTCAAATCTCTCGGCGACGAGGGAGGATCAAGTGTCCGAAACAATGTGGCTCCGATCGCTCACCTGTATCGGCCGACAGACAGGGGGTCGGCGCCGCTCTGTCGCCTTCACACCTGCACCAGACTTTCACGTCGGGCCACTCAGCGAGCGTGACACCCTCCTCGATAAGCGATTTTTATCGCGTCTTATCGCCTCGACGAAGGCCAGTCGACCCGGGAAATCATACACCCACCCATTACGTCACGGCGGAAGGTGCGCGGAACCAAATCGGGACACGCTCGAACGTCGGAAAACGCTTACGAAAGGTGGTTACGCTCGCTGCCGCCGCCCGCCGCATTCCACGGAGGTGCGCGGTCGCAGCGTGAATGGTCCGCGCAGCCACGATAACGCCAGGACTTCTATGTTACCAAAGGCGCGTCCTCGCCTCGCCTCGCCTCGCCTCGCCTCGCCTCCCGCGGTACAGCACAGCGCCAAGGACTCGTCGCGAGAGGAGGGCCAGGAGGGGCCATCCAGGGCCATCCAGGGCCATCGCCTTCGAAACGGCTGACGGGCCTCGCTTAGGCTCCTGTTGTCTCTCCGTTTTTCCTGTATTCTGTTTCGTTTTTTGTCTCTCATATCCTTTTTCCTGTTTCTCTTCTGCGTTTGCTGATATTCCTCCTCCTCCTCCTCCTCCTCCTCGTCTTCCTCTTCTTCTTCTTCTTCTCCTTGTCCCCATGTTCCTCCTCCTCCTCCTCCTCGTCTTCCTCTTCTTCTTCTTCTTCTCCTTATCCCCTTGTTCCTCCTCCTCCCCTGTTTATTTTTGTTTTTCGTCCTTCTCCAAACCCCCTTTTCTCTTCTACCTCTTTTTCTGTTTCTCTTATGCTTCCCTAATCCCCTTCTACTCCTTTTCATCCTCTTCTGTTCTTCTACCACTTCCTTCTCCTCTTCCTCTTGCCCCTCCTCTTCTTCCTATCTTCTTTCTTCTTGTTATTCTCCTCCTCCTCCTGCTCTCCTCCTTCATCCGTCTCCGCCTTCCCCTCCTCCTCCTCCTTCTTCTTCTTCTCCTTCTCCTCTTCCTCCTCTTCCTCCTCCACCTCCTCCCCGTCCTCTCCCCCCCTCTTCTTCTTCTCCTCCTCCTCCTCCTCCTCCTCCTCCTCCTCCTCCTCCTCCTCCTCCTCCTCCTCCCCCTCCTCCTCCTCCTCCTCCACCCCCTCCTACTCCATCCCCTCCCCCTCCCCCTCCCGCTCGTCCTCTCCCCCATTTTTCTTTTCCTTTTTAAAAATCTCCTCATAGAGACAAACACCATAAAAAAAAAAATTAAGAAAGAACAAAAACAAGAACAAGAAGAAAGAAAGAACAATAACAAGAGAGAGAGAGAGAGAAGAAAAAAAAAAAGGAAAAATATCTGCCATGAGTGACTGGCAACACTGGGACGGGATGTCATGGCGGGTCGTTTAGGCTCTTATCCCCTTGGCGACAAGACGACCCGCCTCTAGTCGTTACGCTGGCCGGGAACGCAACGAATGAGAGAGAGAGAGAGAGATTAAGAGAGAAAAAAGGGAAGATGAAGATAAGGAGATAAAAAGGGAGGAAGTGGATTTAGAAGGAATTAGAGGAAATATGGCGTGAATGGGAAGGCGGGGGTGTTGGTGGGTACTGTGGCGGGAAAGGGAGAACGAACGTATATATGTATATATATTTTTTCTTTCAGGGATATATTGTGACTTTGGAATTTGGTTTAGACTGTTATGTAAAGAATTCATTGCCTTTGTTTTATTTTTATTTTTTACATTAAGAGTATGAGTCTCTCTCTCTCTCTCTCCTCTCCCCCCCCTCTCTCTCCTCTTTCCTCTCTCCCTCCCCCCCCTCTCTCTCTCTCTCTCTCTCTCTCTCTCTCTCTCTCTCTCTCTCTCTCTCTCTCTCTCTCTCTCTCTCTCTCTCTTCTATCTTCTCTCTCCCTCCCTCCCTCCCTAACTTTTAAAAATAAGTTAATTTTGTCTTAAATAGAATGCACAATATATATTGGTTCAGTTAGTGAAGATGATTCTAATTAAAGTCATAAGAAAATATGATTAGAAAGAAAATAATGATGATAAAGATAATGACAACAACAGTACTGAAAATGAAACAGAAAATCATCATAATGATCATAATAACAAAGATAATGATAATGACAACAAATATAATAAGAAATTCACAATAAATAATATAACAAATTCACAATATAACGAAAAAATATCAAACTTTACAATAACAACCCCCCAAAAAAACGACAAAAAAACAATAATAGTAATAATAACAATAATAATAATAAAACTAACGATCAAAATCACTCAAGAAATAAGAGTCAAGAAAACCTGAGACCGAATTCGAGTTCATTTTTGAGCGAAGACCAAAGGGTCCGCGTCATTCAAAGGGACCCAACCCACAGGCCCCGTAACCAAATTTAGTTTAGTTCAAATTACTCTCCAATGGATAGAGACAAAGGGATGAGGGGGGGAGGGGGAGGGTGGAAGGGGGTAGGAGGGGAAGGGAGGGGGTATAGGGTTGAGGGTGGAAGAGGGGAAGGGAGGGGAGGAGGGTGGGAGGGGGTTGAGGGTGGAAGAGAGGGAGGGAGGGGGTTGAGGGTGGAAGAGAAGAAGGGGTAGAGGGGGAGGGAAGGGAGGAAGGAGGGAGGGGGTAGAGGGTTGAGGGTGGAAGAGAGGAAGGTGGAAGGAGGGAGAGGGAAGGGAGGAAAGAGGGAGGAAGTATAGTGAAAGGGAAGGAGGGAGGGAGGGAGGGGGTTAAGGGTGAAAGAGAGAGGGGAGGGAGGGGGCAAAGGGTGAAAGAGAGGAGGTAGAAGTAAGGAAGAGGGGTATTGTGAAGGAAGGGTGGGGTAGGGTAAGGGGAGGAAGGAAGAGGGAAAGAGAGGAAGAGGGAAAGAAAAGAAAAAAGCAGGAAGAGGGAGTGTTGAAGGGAAGGGTAATGGGAAATTGAGGGAACAGAGAAAGATGAAGAGAGAGACAGACGAGTGAGAGAGAGAGAGAAAGAGAAATGGATAGTGAAAGAGAGAGAGAGAGAGAGAGAGAGAGAGAGAGAGAGAGAGAGAGAGAGAGAGAGAGAGAGAGAGAGAGAGAGAGAGAGAGAGAGAGAGAGAGAGAGAGAGAGAGAGAGAGAGAGAGAGAGAGAAGAGAGAGAGAGATAGATAGATGAGAGAGAGACAGACGAGTGAGAGAGAGAGAGAGAGATGGATAGTGTGTGTGTGAGAAAGGAATAAAAAAACAGAAATTAACAAAACTCGGTAAGGGGAGGCGGGGTAGGGGTAGACATGGGGTTAGGGGGAAGGGGGCCGTTTCTTAGATAATTTTGCTTATCATTAATTCCACTGAAGATTTTGATTTTCATATAGAATCCCTTTGTGAAATGGTGCTTTCCTCTCGTGGTATGGATGACGTCACTTGTACTGTCAGGTGTATGTGTACATGTGATTTATATATATGTATATATATATATATATATATATATATATATATATATATATATATATATATGTATATATATATTTTTATATATATATATATATATATATATATATATATATATATATATATATATACATATATGTATATTTATGTATATATATATATATATATATATATATATATATATATATATATATATATATATATATATGTGTGTGTGTGTGTGTGTGTGTGTGTGTGTGTGTGTGTGTGTATATATATACATATACATACATATAGATATATATATATATATATATATATATATATATATATATATATATATATATATATACATATATACATATATATATATATATATATATATATATATATATATATATATATATATATATATATATATATATATATATATATATATATATATATATATATATATATACATATATATATATATATATATATATATATATATACACACATATATATATACATATATATATATAGATAGATAGATATGTGTGTGTGTGTATGTATATATGTATATATACATATACACACACACACACACACACACACACACACACACACACACACACACACACACACACACACACACACACACACACACACACACACACATATATATATGTATATATATATATATATATATATATATATATATATATATATATATATATATATGTATACACACACACACACACACACACACACACACACACACACACACACACACACACACACACACACACACACACATATATATATATATATATATATATATATATATATATATATATATATATATATATATATATATATATGTATATGTGTATACATATATAACACGCATACATATTCATATACGTACTCCATTGTACACGCGCGTGTCTATGAGCGTGTTCATGCGCATGACATCCCATAAAGCTCAAACAATGCCCATTACCCCCTCTCTTCCTCCCCCCCCCCACCCCTTCTCTAGCCCTTCCGCCCTTCCCCCCCCTCCCCCCCCCCTCCCCCCTTCCCCCCTTCCCCCCGATGCCCGATGCCCAAGCGGGATCTTAACCATTTAATTAAACTCCTGCCAATTAAACCCGGGATCAAATTGGTATTCCCCGAGAGGATCCATCACTGCCGTCAGGAATGCGAGGGCGGCCGCGGGCGTGGTGAAGGCGGTGGTGGGGGGGTGGGGAGGTATTGATACGCCCGCAGGTGCCTGGGCAGGGGTATCTCTGGGCCGCCCGATTCTATCTCTGTTTGTCTCTCTTTCTTTTTTTCTCTCTTTATTTCTCTCTCTCTCTTTCTTTCTCTCTCTCTCTCTCTCTTTCTCTTCTTTCTCTCTCTCTCTCTCTCTCTCTCTCTCTCTCTCTCTCTCTCTCTCTCTCTTTTCTCACTTCTTTCTCTCTCTCTCTCTCCTTTCTCTATCTTTCTCTTCCTCTTTCCCCTTTCTCTATCTCCCTCTCTGTCTTTCTTTCTCCCTCTCTCTCCTTTCTCTATCTTTCTCTATGTCTTTCTCTTTCTCTTTCTCCTTTCTCTATCTCCCTCTCTGTCTTTCTTTCTCCCTCTCTCTCCTTTCTCTATCTTTCTCTATGTCTTTCTCTTCTTCTTTCTCCCTCTCTCTCCCCCTCTTTCCTTTCTCTACCTCCCTCTTTCTCTTCCTCTCTCTCTCACCCCCTTCTCTCTCTCTCTGAATTGGTTCTTTCGTCTGTTCTCATTTGCTTCTCTTTTATCTCGACTGTCTCTCTCCCCCCTCTCTCTTTCTGTCTCTCCGTCTCTTCTCCTTTCTCTATGTCTCTTCTTCTCTATCCCTCCCACCCTCTGTCTTCTTCCATCTCTCCCTCTCCTCTCTATCCCTCCCACCCTCTCTCTTCTCCCATCTCTCCCTCTCCTCCCTCCCACCCTCTCTCTTCTTCCCTCTCTCCCTCCCACCCTCTCTCTTCTTCCACCTCTCCCTCTCCTCTCTCTCCCTCCCACCCTCTCTCTTCTCCCATCTCTCCCTCTCCTCTCTATCCCTCCCACCCTCTCTCTTCTCCCATCTCTCCCTCTCCTCTCTCTCCCTCCCACCCTCTCTCTTCTTCCCTATCCCTCCCACCCTCTCTCTTCTTCCACCTCTCCCCTCCTCTCTCTCCCTCCCACCCTCTCTCTTCTTCCACCTCTCCCTCTCCTCTCTCTCCCTCCCATCCTCTCTCTTCTTCCACCTCTCCCTCTCCTCTCTATCCCTCTCACCCTCTCTCTTCTTCCATCTCTCCTCTCCTCTTCTTCCTCTCCTTCCTATCCCTCCCACTCCTCTCTCTTCTCCCTCTCTCCTCTCCCTCTCTATCCCTCCCACCCTCTTCTTCCACCTCTCCTCTCCTCTCTATCCCTCCCACCCTCTCTCTTCTTCCACCTCTCCCTCTCCTCTCTATCCCTCCCACCCTCTCTCTTCTTCCACCTCTCCCTCTCCTCTCTATCCCCTCTCTATCTATCTAACTACCTATATATCAATCAATCTATCTACCTATACCCCTCCCCTTCATTCAAACACCCTGCCCCCCACCCCCTCCCCCTAGAGATTCCTACGTAAGGACTTGTGTCCCCCTCCCTTTCCTCTCCCCTCTCTCACCCCTCCCTATCACTCCCCTCCCCTCATCTTCTCTGCTCCTCTCCTCCTCTCCTTCCACTCCCCTCCCCTCTCCCCTCCTGTCCTCCCCCCTCCCCCCGCCTCCCCTCTCTCCCTCTCTCCTCCCCACTCCCCTCCCCACTCCCCTCCCCTCCTCTCTCCCTCCCCTTCCCCTTCCCCTCCCCACTCCCCTCCTCTCCTGTCTTCCTCTCTCTCCCCCTCCCCTCCCCACCCACTCCAGAACCAATGCTGTTGGGACACCATTTTGCGTCTCGTTTTTTCCCTCTTCTTCTTCTTCTTCATCATCATCTTCTTCTTCTTCTTCTTCTCCTTCTCCTTCTCCTCCTTCTTCCCTTTCTTCTCCTTTTCCTTCTTCTCCTCCTCCTCCTCCTCCTCCTTCTTCTTCTTCTTCTTCTTCTTCTTCTTCTTCTTCTTCTTCTTCTTCTCCTTCTCCTTCTCCTCCTTCTTCCCTTTCTTCTCCTTTTCCTTCTTCTCCTCCTCCTCCTCCTCATCCTCCTCCTCCTCCTTCTTCTTCTCCTTCTTCTCCTTCTTCTTTTTCTTCTTCTTCTTCTTCTTCTTCTTCTTCTTCATCTGCTTCACCCAAGGGCATCGAGCTTTAGACTCACCTTCGTGTGGGTGATTGTCTGGCTGTCTGTCTGGATGTCTGTCTGTTTATCTGTCTGTCTGGTCTGTCTGGCTGTCTGTCTGCTGTCTATCTGTCTGTCTGGTTGTATGTCTGTCTGGCTGTATGTCTATCTGGCTGTCTGTATGTCTGTTCGCTGTCTGCCTTCTGTCTGTCTGTCTATCTGTCTGTCTGGTCTATCTTGTTGTCTGCCTGCTGTCTGTATGTCTGTTTGTTGTCTGGCTGCCTGCTATCAGTCTGATCAATCTGGCTGTCTGTCTGCTGTATGTATATCTGTTTGCTGTCTGCCTTCTGTCTGTCTGTCTATCTTCCTGCTGTTTGTCTCTCTGTCTGTCTATCTGTCTGTCTGTGCAATAAGAAAGAAATAATGGATTGGTTTCATATGTATATAGTGAGGACGTATGGGTGTGTTTTTGAGTGTGTTTGCGTGTGTGTGTGTGTGGAAAGTGTTTGGATTTTATTTGTTTTTGAAGCGGGTGGAGGGGGGGGGTGAGGGGGTAGATATTGTGTGTTTTTTGTTTCGTTCGATATTTAGCGTGTGTGGTCTTGGGATTTTTGTTTTTGTTTTTGTTTGTTTGTTTGTTGGGGGGGCGGGGGGGCAGATATGGCATTCTTGTTTGTTTTAGTATGGTGGGGGGGGGGGGGTATTTTGTTGTCTTATTGTGGCGATATTACGACAATTTGATTATGAATAACCTTACATGTTATGAGACACAGGTCATGATAGGTCAAACATCCTAGACAAAACAGGTCAGTTAAATTCATACAAAGGTCATTGTTAGCTTAGCTGTTATGTAAGGCAAAGATTCTTCTAATTCGTCACTATAGGCCATTCCAGGGACTCGGGTGCCAAAAAAAGGTCACAGTGCATCCAAAATTGACCTCATCTTTTGCTATCATATTCTTTGACCTGAAATAGGAATCGATTACAGTTATCCCTTCAGGAGTTATTGTCCTGAAGTCAGTCCTGAACTGCTAGTAGGATATCTTGTTTATATTTGTGTTTGTAAAGTATGAACAGTTACACTTTGTAGAACAATAGGGATATGTTGCGAAACTCTACGGACTTTAGATGCCACATTTCACTCAATTGCAGGCATATATTGTTTATATGTTTTAATGTACTGTGTATATGTGTATATATATGTGTGTGTATATATATATATATATATATATATATATATATATATATATGTATATATATATAAATATACATAAATATATATATATGTATATATATACACATATGTGTGTGTGTAGGTATGTATGTGAGTGTGTGTGTGTGGATGTTTGTGTGTGTGTGTTTATAGAAAACATCTAATATCTTACATATAGATATACATATATACATATGCATATATACATATACACATATACAAATAGATATATATTCACACACACAACACAGACACACACACACACACACACACACATACACACAGCACACCCCTACACCTACACGTCCCCTCCTCCAGCACACACAGCACTAAAGCCCCTGCCTGTCCCCTTACGCCCGCTGGTCAGCTCGAAGCCCCAGCAGTTGAACCCAAGGACGAGTCCACCACGCCCAGTGATAGGTGACGTGAAGCTGTATTTGATGAGCTGAAGGGTGGCAGGTGACTTTGGAGGATGAGAGAATGAGGGAG
>BOPN01000404.1:455609-460609 GCA_017312705.2 Penaeus japonicus | reverse complement strand
AGGGAGGGAGGGAGAGGGAGGGAGGGAGGGAAGGGAAGGAGAGAGGGAGGGAGGGAAGGAGAGAGGAAGAGAAGGAGGGAATGAGAGGGAAGGAGAGGGAGTTAGAGGGAGAGGGAGGAGGGGAAGGTGGGAAGGAGAGGGAGAGGGAGAGATGGAGGGAGGGAAGGAGAGGGAGGAAGGGAAGGAGAGAGGGAGGGAGGGAATGAGAAGAAAGGTGTGAGAGAGGGAGGGAGGGAAGGAGGGAAGGAGGGAGAGGGAGAGAGAGAGGGAAGAAGAAAGAGAGGGAGGGAAGGAGAAAGAGAGGGAGGGAGGGAAGAGAGAGTGGGAGGGGAGGAGGGAATGAGAGTGAGAAGGGGAGAGAGGGAGGGAGGGAGGGGGGAGAGAGCGGGAGGGGAGGAGGGAATTAGAGGGAAAAGGGGAGAGAGGGTGGGGAAGAGGGAAGGAGAGGGAGTGAGACAGGGAAGGGGAAAGAGAGGGAGAGAGAGGGAGAGAGCGGGAGGGGAGGAGGGAATTAGAGGGAGAAGGGGAGAGAAGGAGGGAGAGAGGGAGGGGAGGAGGGAAGGAGAGGGAAAAGGGGAGAGAGGGTGGGGAAGAGGGAAGGAGAGGGAGAGAGACAGGGAAGGAGAAAGAGAGGGAGAGAGGGGGAGAGAGCGGGAGGGGAGGAGGGAATTAGAGGGAGAAGGGGAGAGAAGGAGGGAGAGAGGGAGGGGAGGAGGGAAGGAGAGGGAAAAGGGGAGAGAGGGTGGGGAAGAGGGAAGGAGAGGGAGAGAGACAGGGAAGGAGAGAGAGAGGGAGAGAGGGGGAGAGAGCGGGAGGGGAGGAGGGAATTAGAGGGAAAAGGGGAGAGAGGGAGGGGAGGAGGGAGAGAGGAGAGAGAGAGATAGAGAGAGATAGAGAGATAGAGAGAGAGAGAGAGAGAGAGAGAGAGAGATAGAGAGAACAGGAGAAAAAAAAAGTGTTGTAAGGTGGCATTGACGTTGGTGGCAGTCGTTATTGCATGAAGTGTTTTTGATATTGCTGTTGCTGTTATTGCAAAGTGTGATGTTAGCGTTAGTGGAAGCAGTTGCAAAGGTTATTTTTGAGATTGTTGTTGTTGATGGTAATTCTGCAACTTCAATATGTAGAGAGACTCTTGCGAAGTATTATATATTTCAAGGAGGCGGTGGTGGTGTTTATGTGCTGGTGGTTGTTTTTGTTATTGCAAAAGATGTCTATATCTATCTATTTATCTACACACACACATTTTTTCATATATATATATATATATATATATATATATATATATTTATATTTATAGATATGTGTATATATATATATATATATATATATATATATATATATATATATATATATATATATATATATATATATATATATATATATATATATATATATATATATATATATATATATGCATGTATACTGCACCTTTGTTAAAAGTTGAATTACGTCCTTTGAATGATACCCTAGTACTTTCAAAATTATAGACGATTTTTCGATAGCTCTGCATGACATCATGCGATAGCCATTCCTACACCTTTCTAAAACCTATCAAACCACGATTCTTTTCACCCTTATAACACCAATAATCAAACTTACGTTTTAGAAGAAGACTGTAGCACTTTGATATCATAAAAGTAAACATCAGAAAAACAAAAAACAAAGTACAATATAGAAAAAAAACTAAAAAAAACAAACTAACCGGCAACTACTGTCGTAAGTACGCTGTGACGTCATGGTCACGTGACCCGTCCCATCCGCCGTTCCCTTTGAAGAGAAACAGTGTCTTGTCGCGCGCGTGAACATTCCTCTCGTTTCACACCCCGCGTTCTCTAATTCAGGAACTCCGCCGATCAATTTCCTCACACGAAGACCGCTAGAACAAAAAGGAAGAACACGAGAACAGACGAGAAACGCTATGATATCATTTCATGGTTCAAATGGCTGATGGTCGGTTGGAAATGGCGGAGTTTTGGGTTCGTCTTGCATATTTTCTGATTTTTTTTTCCTTTTTTTAGTTTTTATTTTTTACTTTCTTTTTCTCATTTTTGAGGTTTTATTTTAATCGTGTTTTGTGTTTGTTTAAAAAAAAAAAAAAAAAAAAAAAAAAAAAAAAAAAAAAAAAAAAAAAAAAAAAAAAAAAAAAAAAAAAAAAAAAAAAAAAACCCATAAAACACGACTTATCTATATATAACATATATACGAATATACAAAATCTTAATAAAGAAAAAGACCTAAATATAACCATCCAGATACTACCAATGGTTTTAATATTACGAAAATATATATATTACACAGCACAGACACCGTGGCTTGAGGCAAAGGGGATACCGACGTAACAGTATATTATAAAAAAAAAATCTTATATCTTATTTCGAAATACGGAAATACTTTGAATTCATCTGATGGGAAATTGGGACAGAAATAACTTTAAAATTTGAGATATTATTTTTATTTTTGTGATATAAAATTGATTATATAAATTGTAAAGTTCATTGTGAATTAACTATTTGTAATGATGAAAGATAAGATATACTAGGATATTAATTGTCTTCAGATTATCTAATCAGTAATGATTACCTTTGTACTTTGTGTAGTAGTGACTTTAGTAGCGGAGTAAGAATGATAGTGGTAGTAATAGTAGTAATATTAGTAGTATTAGCAGTAGTAGTAATAGTAATAGTAGTAGTAATAGTAATATTAGTAGTAGTAGTAATAGTAATAGTAGTAATAATATTAGTAGTAGTGATAGTAGTAGTAGTAATAATAGTAGTAGTAGTAGTAGTAATAATAGTAGTAGTAGTAGTAGTAGTAGTAATAATGGTAGTAGTAGTAGTAGTAATAATAATAATAGTAGTAGTAGTAGTAATAATAATAGTAGTAGTAGTAGTAATAGTAGTAGTAGTAGTAATAATATTAGTAGTAGTAGTAATAGTAGTAGTGGCAGTAGCAGTAGTTGTAGTAGTAGTAGTAGTAGCAATAATAATAATATTAGTAGTAGTAGTAGTAATAGAAGTAGTATTAGTAGCAGTAGTAATAGTAGCACAATAATAATATTAGTAGTAGTAGTAATGACCACAGTAGTAACAGTAGTAATAAAAGTAGCAGTAAGAATGGAAGAATAAATCATATAAAACATGTACCAAGCGGTTGGATCTGACAGGAAAATTCTCCAGAAATCGTAAACCACTTTGTTTCCGTCTGAAACCACACGAGTTTGTGGTTTTCGTGATGGCAAAACACCTCTACTTTTAGATTATGAATAATGGAAGGAATAAGGGTTTTATAAGATGGAAATAACAAACGAAATATAGAAAAAAGGAAGTTTTAATACCATGATATGTCATTATAATGTACCCAGAGGTTTAATCCCCTTACGAACAGGAAGAAGAGAGAGAATTTGTCCCCCTTTCTTTCATCCTCCTCCCCCCTTTCCCCCCCTCCTTCCCCTACCTTTTCCCATTCCTCTTACTCTTTTTCCTCCCTTTCCTCCTTCCTCCTCTCCTTCCTCCTCCCCCCTCCCCCCCCTTATCCCTATTCCCCTTCCCCCTTTCCTTCATCATCCTCCCCTTTTCCCTTCTTCCCCCCCTTTTCCCCTCCTTCCCCCACCTTTTCCCATTCCTCCTCCTCTTCTTCCTCCCTTTCCCCCTTCCTCCTCTCCTTCAGCCACTTCCCCTCCCCCCTTTTCCCCATTCCCCTTCCCCCTCCTCCCCTTTCTCCTTCTTCCCCCTTTCCCCCCTCCTTCCCCCACCTTTTCCCATTCCTCCTCCTCTTCTTCTTCCTCCTCCCCTCCCCCCTTTTCCCCATTCCCTTCCCCCTTTCCTTCATCCTCCTCCCCTTTCTCCTTCTTCCCCCTTTTTCCCCTCCTTCCCCCACCTTTTCCCATTCCTCCTCCTCTTCTTCCTCCCTTTCCTTTCCTCTTTCCCCTTACCCTCCTCCTTCTCTCCCTCCCCCTTTTCCCCATTCCCTTCCCCCTCTCACCCTCCTCCTCCCCTTTCTCTTTCTTCCCCCTATCCCCCTCCTTCCCCACCTTCTCCCGTTCCTCCTCCTCTTCTTCCTCCCTTTCCCTTTCCCCCACTTCTTCCTCCTCCTCCCCTTCTTCTCCCACTAATTACGGTCCCCAAAAGAAGGTAAAGGACCTAAAAAAAAAAAAAAAAAAAAAAATGTCGCGGTTAAAAAATAAAAAAAAAATAAAAAAAATAAAAAAAATCCCTTACGTTTTCTCTTACCGTTAAGTATCTATGTCTACCTTAGGGACTTTCTGAAAAGGGTCTAAAACCTTTTTTATCTGAATATTTTCCATCTGAAATAGGAGTGGTGGGTCTAATATGCAACATGCGTCGTGTGTGCAATCCTGTGCGGTTGGTATGAATGCAGTTGAATTATTTGAATTATTAGTACAGGTGTTTATTACGTTATAATTATTAATTAATTGTGGTTACGTCCCGGTTTGAACGTCCCCTTTCAGTATTTTATGTATTATGTGTATTATTTCTTGTAATGTTTTTGTAGCGTATTAATTATATGTTTTTTTGTTCTTCTATATTGTGTAATTTTATGTATGATGTATCTTTGTTATGTATAGATTTTGTATTTCATGTATCATTATCATACACCTCATTTTATATATATTGTGCCATTTTATGTATCATACCTTCCATGTATTTCATTTATTTCATTATTTGATTGTATTTTATTATTATTGTATTTTATTTATTTCGTGTATTTCATTTATTTCATGAATCAATTTTTTATGTCAGTATTTTTTATTTCCATTTATTTTTCATTTTAATTTTTATTTTTTTATTTATATGTGTTACGTAACCTTCACATGTATCACAGAACTTTCTACATATACAGATACTGATGTGTCAACAATGGACTCCAGTAGGGCAATTTTCTCCCCAGGTCAAAGGTCAACTTATGTCTTTACAATGGGAAACGGTATTGTGTCTTTGTGGACAGGAAATGAGAAATCTTGACTTTGTGGTTTGAATTAG
>BOPN01000404.1:430609-433109 GCA_017312705.2 Penaeus japonicus | reverse complement strand
TTTTGTGTACTTACACGGGAGGCGAAAGTTTAAATACATACACAAATAAAAACCGTAAATTGGCTTAGCGCAAGAAAGTGAGAGACAATGAACATGCTAGTAATTGGAAGTAAAAATAATCATATTTATGTAAAAGAAGAAGAAAAAAAAGAAAATATTTCGTAAGTTCCATTTGAAACTTATGAAGAACGATTGAAGCTTCGAAACATATCGTCTGTTATTACCTTTATTAATTCTGTTTATTTCTCTTTTGCATTATCTATTTATTTACTAAGAATAAAGAATCAAACTGTTTAAATGTTGCTAGATTTATAGACTTCAACAACTTATAATGATAATGATGACGGATATATTTCTTGTAGGAAATTTCGAAACAAGCATTCCGAACTTGACTGAATTTCAATATCCAATAGAAATTATAGGTTTTATAAATAAGTAGAATATGAAAAAAATGTGAAGATTAATGAATGATATCCATGATTAATATTTGCTGTAACAAATTTTTGTATTTAGTTATATCCATCAATGAAAAACAATATATTTTTCGTCCCTCACTATTTTCCCTACTCATTTCTCCATCCCTCTTCTTCCTCTTCCATACTTTCCTTTCAATTCTCCTCCGTAACTTCTTCCCTCCCTTCCCTATTCCCCCTTTCTCTCCCCTTCCCCTTCCCTCCTTATCTTCCACCTCCATCCTCCCTTCCTTATCCTCCTCCTTCATCCTACCCTCCCTGCCTTCCCAGTTTCTTATTCTTCCCTCCCTCCTTTTCTAGTCTCCATATATCTATCTCTCCCTCAACCTCTTCCTTCCTCCCTCTCTCATTTTCATCTCTACCTCCCCTTCTTCCTCTCTCTCTCTCTGTCCCTCACTCTCTCCTTCTCACCTCCTACCCCCCACTCTGCTCCCTCTCCCTTCCTCCCTCACCCTATTCCTCTCTCTCCCTCTCTCTCTTAACCTTTCATTCTTCCTCTATCTCATCTCCCTCTCTCTCTCTCTCCCTCCCCCTCTGTCCCTCACACTCTTCTCCTTCCTCATCTCCCTCACCCCCACTTTCACCTCCTCTCCCTCTCTCTCACTCCCCCCCCCCCCGTCCCTTACACTCTTCCCCTCGCTTCACATCACCTTCTCCCTCTCTCCCTCTCCCTCTCTCTTTCCACATCTCCCTCTCTCTCACTCACCCCGCCCCCCGTCTCTTACACTTTTCTCCTCCCTACCCCTCTCTCTCTCCCTTACACTCCCTTCTCCTCCCTCTCCCTCTCTCTTCCACATCTTCCTCTCTCACTCACCCCCCCCCCCGTCTCTTACACTCTTCTCCTCCCTCCCCTCACCTTCTCCCCCTCTCCTCTTTCCACATCTCCTCTCTCTTTCACTCACCCCGCCCCCCTCTCCCTATCCCTTACACACTTCTCCCTCTCCCTCTCTCTCTCACACTCTTCTCCCCTCCCCTCCCTCTCCCCTTCCTCATCTCTCTAACCCTCTCCCTCTCTTCTCTTTCTCTCTCTCCCTCTCCCTCTCTCTCTCTATCACCCTTACCTTCTCCCTCCCTCTCCCTCTCTCTCTCCCTTACACTCTTCTCCTCCCTCTCCCTCTCTCTCTCCCTTACACTCTTCTCCTCCCTCTCCCCTCTCTCTCTCCCTTGCCTTCTCCCTCCCCTCCCCCTCTCTCTCTCTCCCCTTACACTCTTCTCCTCCCTCTCCTCTCTCCTTCCTCATCTCCCCTCTCACTCACCCTTACACTCTTCTTCCTCTCTCCCTCTCCCTCTCTCTCTCTACACTCTTTCTCCTCCTCTCTCTCCCTCTCCCTAACCCCTCTCCTTCTCCTTACACTCTTTTCTCCTCCCTCTCCCTCTCCCCTTCTCACATCTCCCCCTCTCTCTCACTCAGCCTACATTCTCTCCTCTCCCTCTCCCTCTCCTTCCTCATCTCCCTCTCTCTCACTCACCCTTACACTCTTCTCCTCCCTCTCCCTCTCTCTCTCTCTACACTCTTCTCCTCCCTCTCCCTCTCCCTCTCCCTAAGCCTCTCCTTTTCTCCCCCCACACTCTCTCCTCTCCCTTCTCCCTCTCCCTGCCACCCCCCCTCCCTCTCCCTCCTCTCCCCCTGCTGCTCTTTCCTCTCTCTCCCTCTCCCTCTCTCTCCCTTACACTCTTCTCCTCCCCTTCTCCCTCTCCCCTTCCTCATCTCCCTCTCTCTTACTCACCCTTACACTCTTCTCCTCCCTCCCCCTCTCCCTTCCTCATCTCCCTCTCCCTCAAGCCATTACAAAGGATAATCATTCACAAAGGCTTTTTTTCCCCCGCCGCCATGAATAATCATGCACTAATCCCAGGCCCTGCCATGTTGCATGACCTTATTTACAGTGTCTAGAAGATCTTTTATGCATGGCTGAGGGGTGGTCAGGCGCGTTTTTTAATGCCTTGTCAGGGAGGGATGATAGGGGGAGGGAGGGAGGGGGGAGGAGTAGGTGAAGGTGGGAGGAGGATGAAGAGGGATTGGGGAC
>BOPN01000404.1:386128-391128 GCA_017312705.2 Penaeus japonicus | reverse complement strand
CTGATATCCTTTGACAGTCCATTCCGTTACAGAAGGCTCCGACGTCATCGGAACCGCCCGCCCTTAACTTGTAATACGCGTCCTTGCCCTTCTTCTGAGCTCCTCCTCTCCTTCAGAAAGGTATATATAAAGCGTCTCGAAATCTCACTCTCACATCCACTCTCATCCTACGCTTCGTCCTTCCCTCCTGCGGTTCAGGATTCACGTACTTCTCGCCATCGTCATGAAGTTTGTGAGTATTTCCAGGGTTTCCTTCGTTATAGGGTGTGTGGGGGGGGGGTTTCATTTCGTCTTTGTGGAGGGGGGGGTTTGTGTTAGTGAGTTTGTGTTCATTGAGGTTTTTAGAATAGTGGGTTTTTTAACTTTTGGATTTGTGGTTGTATGGATTTGTGGTTGTGTGGATTTGTGGTTGTGTGGATTTGTGGTTGTATTTATGAAAGAAGTTATGGTAGTGGGACCATATCTTTGAATATCTATATGAAACATATCTTTATCTCTAAAGACAAAATCCATTTGGAAAAAAAAAGTGAATGAAAAGAAATTCTTGATCCCAAATAGTGATAAACGAATATTGTCATCTCAAAAAAAAAAAAAAAGAAAAAAAAAAGAAAAAAATATATATATATGTATATATAAATATATATAGGTAACCTAAGTTGTTAATGCTCTTTGAATCCAAACCCCTTTTTATAACGCAATGAGCAATTCGATCCCTTTCCCCCCAAAAAGTGGGTCAAACGATCCCATTGTGATCAATGTATAAACGCCATAAAAAGAGAGCGAGTAATATCATGCACTCTGGAATAATTCATTCTCATGCATAATTTTTCTTATATTTATGACGTGTGTCTGCCATGTCTTTGATGTCTATATTTACCGTGAAAGTTTATCATCATTTCTAAAATCATACTTGTCGTGTATATTTATAAATGTGCTGTATCACTAAGCTGTATCTTTTTTCTCGTCTATTTCTTAAAATCAATTAATCAAACTTAATTCATCTTTATTGCATTTTTTGGGTTAAGAATCGAGAATTTTCAAAGCAAGTTTTTTCATTGTTAACAGGACACTTGTAAAAAGACATGAAATTACAAGGGAAATTTCCTTTCAAAAGGTTTATGGTGACAGCTTTTTTTTTGAGTTATTGGTTTATCAAATGCCATTGAAGATAAGTATTTTTCTCTGAGTATTAGTAAATCAAAGTAACTTTGCATATAAGGATCGTGACGTGTTAATGGTCGGTTTAATCTATATAAATTGCTCACTATGAACACATCATTATCGCCTTATCACACACACACACACACACACACATACGCATACACACACACACACACATACACATACGCACACATACACACACACACACACACACAAACACACACACACACAAACATACCTAACCTAACCCATCCACACACCCTCACACCCCCGCCCCCCCACACACTATCATTTATATATATATATATATATATATATATATATATATATATATATATATATATGTATATATATATATATATATATATATATATATATGTATATATATATATATATATATATATATATATATATATATATATATATATATATATATATATATATATATATATATATATATATATATATATATATATGTATGTGTGTGTGTGTGTGTGTGTGTGTGTGTGTATGTATGTGTATGTGTGTGCATATATATATATATATATATATATATATATATATATATATATATATATATATATATATATATATATATATATATTTATATATAGATATATATATAGATATATATAGATAGATAGATACACACATATATATATGTATATTTTTTTCATCAGCCTATATCATTCCACTACAGGACGTAACCTCTCAAGAGGGTTATGGCCGGGTTCCCCACCTACTGGCCCTAATTGTATCTTGGTGGGGGATACATATATATATATAAATATATATATATATATATACACATATATATAGACATCCTATACACACATCCAATCGCCTCGAATCACCCAATCTCTCCTCAGGTAGTGCTACTGGCGCTGATCGGTCTAGCGAGCTGCCGCACCTTCCTCTGGGGCGATGATGATGATGATAATGACTTCGATATCAAATACACGTAAGTACAGACGTCGGGGGAGAAGAACCGTGTATTTGTGCATGAGTATACGGGTATGTCATTAAGGTATGCAGGTGTTGATGTAGAATGATTGATGTGTTGGTATTCATCATGCTTGGAGGTTTTTACTGTTTGTGAATATTTTTGTATGTTTTTTTGTTGTGTATGGTTGCTTGTGAATATATGTTTTAGTAATTTTGTGTATGAGGATATTTCGTGTATGATCATATATAATGTATGTGGGGCATATATTCTTATTGGCATATATTCGTCAATGGCATAAGTTCTAAGAAATAAAGAAAACGGATTGTGGTTAGAAAAAGAAAAGAAAAGAAAAGAAAAGAAAAAAAAGTGGAGAATTATTAGCAAATATTTAGCAAAAGAGAGATATATGTCCATTAATATGCTAACACACTGAGGTATATTTAGCTATTATGCATTTCTACAGCTTTCTTAGACACGATATAAATGAAAGAGATAGAAAAAAATGAAGAAAACGAACGAATGATAAAGCGAAAAAAATAATAATAATAAAAAAAAATAATAATAATAATAATAAAAAGATAATAATAATAAATAAAAATAAAATAAAAGCAATTTTTTTTTCCCAGTTTCGAGGACGATGACTTCGAGGACCTTCCGTCGGCCTTCGCGCCCCGGGGCAGTCCCTTGGCTTACTCCTACGCCTCCTCCCTCGCACTCCCTACCGCCGTCGAGTCCCTGGGCGCGCTGAGGGCGAGGTCCTTCTCTCTGCCGTCCGCCTTCGCCTCGACAGGACCCCTGGCGACCTCCTACTCGGCCTCGTTCGTCCTGCCCTCGAGGGTGGAGGTGGTCGAGGACGTGTTCCCACTCGACTCGGCCGAGGACGAGTGAGCTGCGGAGGAGGACTTGTTTTTCTTTTTTTTTAATTCTTCGTCTCTTGTTTTTTTTTTTTTTTTTTTTTTTAATTCTTCGTCTCCTTTTTTCTTTCTTTCTTTCTCTTCGCTCTCGACGTAAAAAGTTCTCTTAAGTAATGTTTCTTTACGTCTTTTGGAAAAAACAAAAAACAAATAAAGTTCATAACATATTTAATTTCTGTGTATCATATATTCATCATATCCTCAAATAACATAATGTAATCAACTTAATCAACATGACCTATGGAATTTATCGATACGATTAATTTATTTATGGCTTCCTATAGATCTATTTATACATTTTCAACATATACTTATACAGCCATTCATGTATAAATCCATATGAAGATACTCATTAGATTAATCTATAATATTTATCTTTGAAAAATACTGTATTAAGGAAAGCTAATCCATAAACAGTTATTTTATTTGTGTTGTCTCAATTTTTTAAAATAGACTTACTAAAAAAAAAAATAATAATAATAATAATAATAAAAAGATAATAATAATAAATAAAGATAAAATAAAAGCAAATTTTTTCCCAGTTTCGATGACGATGACTTCGAGGACCTTCCGTCGGCCTTCGCGCCCCGGGGCAGTCCCTTGGCTTACTCCTACGCCTCCTCCCTCGCACTCCCCACCGCCGTCGAGTCCCTGGGCGCGCTGAGGGCGAGGTCCTTCTCTCTGCCGTCCGCCTTCGCCTCGACAGGACCCCTGGCGACCTCCTACTCGGCCTCGTTCGTCCTGCCCTCAAGGGTGGAGGTGGTCGAGGACGTGTTCCCACTCGACTCGGCCGAGGACGAGTGAGCTGCGGAGGAGGACCTGTTTTTCTTTTTTTTTTTTTAATTCTTCGTCTCTTGTTTTTTTTTTTTTTTTTCTCTCTTTCTTTCTCTTCGCTCTCGACGTCAAAGTTCTCTTGATCTGAAACGTAGAGACACAAAAGTAATGTTTCTTTACGTCTTTTGGAAAAAAACAAACAAATAAAGTTCATAACATATTTAATTTCTTTGTATCATATATTCATCATATCCTCAAATAACATAATGTCATCAACTTAGTCAACATGATCTATGGAATTTATCGATACGATTAATTTATTTATGGCTTCCTATAGATCTATTTATACATTTTCAACATATACTTATACAGCCATTCATGTATAAATCCATATGAAGATACTCATTAGATTAATCTATAATATTTATCTTTGAAAAATACTGTATTAAGGAAAGCTAATCCACTAAACAAGTTATTTTTATTTGTGTTGTCTCAATTTTTTAAAATAGACTTACTATCTAAATTGCACATCCAATGGATGCATATAACATTAAACCGAAGTTATAATGACCATTAAGATAACATAAGATAACATTCCAGTCATAAAATAACATAAGATAACATTCCAATCACAAGAAAACATAAGATAACATTCCAATCACAAGAAAACATAAGATAACATTCCAGTCATAAAATAACATAAGATAACATTCCAATCACAAGAAAACATAATAAGATAACATTCCAATCACAAGAAGACATAATAAGATAACATTCCAATCACAAGAAAACATAATAAGATAACATTCCAATCACAAGAAAACATAATAAGATAACATTCCAATCACAAGAAAACATAATAAGATAACATTCCAATCACAAGAAGACATAATAAGATAACATTCCAATCACAAAAAAACATAATAAGATAACATTCCAATCACAAGAAAACATAATAAGATAACATTCCAATCACAAAAAAACATAATAAGATAACATTCCAATCACAAGAAAACATAAGATAACATTCCAATAATTAATAAATCTTAATGATATGATTTAAATTTTCTTTTCGGTTGATTTCGTAGCGAAAATATTGATGATTGTAATGATGATAATGATGGCAATGATTCATGATGATAAAGATGATGATAAGGATAATGATGATATAATGATAACAATAGTGATGGTGATAATAATGATAA
>BOPN01000404.1:376128-383628 GCA_017312705.2 Penaeus japonicus | reverse complement strand
CATATCTTTAGCTGTATCTCTCGAAGGCTCCGAAGGTGAAACCCTACCTTGACCCACACTGAAGGTTGATGGATCTTTCCTTATTAGCATAACGAATTCGATTATATAATAAGGCCTTTGTGGCTTAGGTGATACTCTGTGGATGTTCTTGTTATTGTTACTTTTACTGTAATTATTGGTTTTGTTATCATCATTATTATTGTTATTATCATTGTGATTTATGTAGTTATGATTATTAGTATAATTAGTATAATTATTATCATTGTTATTATTATCATTTTTGTTGTTAGTATTATGATCTTCATCATAAACAGTATCATTATCATCATTACTATAATCATAATTATTGTTATCATTGTCAATATTTTTGTCGCCATCACTGATTGCATAACTGTGTCTGTTTTTAAATATTGTTATAATTATAAGCAAGAGAATGGAGACACACACCTGCTGTACAGTTTCAAGTATTCTCTAAACTGACAACTATGAACCAAGCAGAGGATTACCGGTGTAAAGATAGTAAAATTAGAACGGCCGTTTCTCCGCTTGTGAGGACGACCAGCTGAGCGGAGGATTCAAGCCAGGCAGGGCTCGAGCGAAAGGACTTGGCTTAGTAAGACAGGTTTGCGAGGTATGGTTGGCGTCGAGAAAGCTTGGTTGGCTGAAATTCTAAGCATTTATAGACTGGAGTCCTCAATGATTGTCTTTCCTTATCCTACCGATAGGAAAATAAAAAGAGTGTGTGGAAGTGTGAAGTCCTTTGATGACCATGCTAAGGGGGCCTTTACAACTCTCCTTTTCCTGTGTCTTCGCTCCTAGAGAAGTTGGGGGTGGGGGGGGGGTGGAGATCATTCCAAATGGGCACGATTTAACCACCTACTTCCCATTCATACAACCAATTTCACCACCACACACACGTACAGTAATTATATCAAAAGATCAAACCACAGAGCCACTGTAAAAACAACCATAAACCAACCGTTTACAATCATTCTTCGTTTCATTATCACTATTGTCATTATCACAATTAGTGCTGTCTTCCCTATCATTGTTATCGCCAATTCTATTATCATCACCATCACCATTATCAGCAATTCCCCAGCAGAAGAATTGTCCGATTCGCTTAGTCCTACCACTCAAATCAACGCTCATTCCTCAGGTTAAAAAGAGATAACAGGTTCGGATCTATCAGCGACGCCTGAGTGTGTCATCTTTTTTTCAGAAATGAGGACCCAGAGGTAAACAAAATCAGTACGCAAAGGGTTGAGTGTCTTTGTCTTTACTAACCCAATAACGTGTAGAGTATTTGCTCTTCAGTTTCACGGATTTATAGAAAGGCCATCTGGTAAAAAGTCTAACACTGAGTCACGCAACTTGAGGTATTGCAAGAGAGGGTCAAGTGCAATGGTGAACTATTTGAGTGCTTCGAACAAGAGTACTTCACTCGGCACTTTTTTCCAAGGGAAAAAAAGACCAAAATTGTCGACACAGCCTGTAACAAGAGCATTACTCGGTCATAGACTGGATTGACTGCCATCGATAACAGCGAGTCTACTCAAAACTGGCAGTTTAAGACGTCGCAGCAGGTTACGCTCTCGTAAGGTACGATGTCCCTACGAGGTCGCAAATCTTCCATACTCAGAGAAAAAATAAAATATCGTAACCGAAAGAAAACCTCTTAACCGTAGTTCGATGGGATACCCTCAGATGGCGGGACCTTTTCGAATTGACCAATCAACAGTCAGCCTTTTAGACGTAACTACCAATTGGAGGCCACGGTCATTAGGGGGAGGAGCGAGCGAGCGAGAGGAGGCGGAAAAGAGAGCGAGAGTGAGATTATAAATAGATAGATAGATAGTTGGATGGATAGATAAATAGACAGCTAGAGATTTACAGATATATATGTATATTTGTATATATAAATGTATATGTATGTTTGTATATATATACATTATATATATATTATATATATATATATTATATATATAAATATATATGTCATATATATATAAATATGTATATATATACATTATATATATATCTCTATATATACATTATATATATATCTATATATATACATTATATATATAAATATATATATATATATATATATATATATATATATATATATATATATATATATATATATATATATATATATATATATATATATATATACATTATATATATATATATATATACATATATATATATATATATATATATATATATATATATACATATATATATATACATATGTATATACATATGTATATATATACATATATATACATACATATGTATATATATATAATATATATATATATATATATATATATATATATATATATATACATATATATATATACATACGATCTTCATCTATGACAAGACAGCTTCATTTCCCAAAGCTCTATCATGTATTCAATATGTATTGTCGTCAACTCCAATGGGTAAACGACGAGCGCATTCTCTGTCCTATAATTGCTTGTTATCCTCTTTTTATCAAGTGGCTGGGGAGAATGGGGCTATTTGTCATATACAGAAGCAATATGAATTGATATGACGCTTAATACTGTGTATAGGACGGTCAATAAAACATTATCTATACCAATCTCGTTTGCACAAGTCGGAACTAGCACGACTTATTTCCGGGTTCACTCCGGTACGAGTGCTCGGGACCACCCTTAAGTTACGAGGTGCTGTGACGTCACGCGGGGACGGTTAAAAGTTTTGAGTATGACCCTCGGAGCTCGCAGTTCGAGTTTAGACATGCGCGGCCTGATTATCTCAACATATGCAGTGATGAGTACTATGCTGGAGTCCATGTATCATCTTTTATAGTTTATCATCCCTGCTAAAACACAGCTATAGAATGAAACACTATGACAAATTGTTAGTGTGTTTATTCACCCGAAAACAGATTGGAAAAATAAAGAGAGAATCCCTGTCTAATCCTCGTCGCTTGTGTCGGAGATCCTTCGGGCGGGGATCACGGGGTCCTTGTCGAGGGCGGCCAGGGAGTGGCGGAGGGGCGCCAGGCGCTGCACCGGGGCGGAGACGCGGGGGGCGGAGACACGGGGGGCGAACACGACCGAAACATCGTCATCGTCATCGTCATCGTCGTCCAGGTCCACGAGGCGGGTCCTCGGCGCCTCCACCGGGATGTAGCGGGTGACCTGGGGCGTCGGAGCGACCTCGACGGCGACCGTTCGCAGCTGAGGCTGTGGGGCGGGGACGACCTGGGCGGGGACGACCTGGGCCGGGACGAAGCGGGTCTCCACCCGGCGGACGGGGACGACCTGCTCGGACACGAAACGAGTCTCCACCCGGCGGGCGGGGACGACCTGCGCGGGGACGTAGCGGGTCCGGACCGCGGCTCGTGGGGCGCTGTAAGGGACAGCGCGCACGGGGGCAAGGCGGACGGCAGGGGCACGGGCACGGGCAGGGGCAGGGGCGGGGGCGGGGGCTACGGCCGTCCTGGGCGCCCCGCCGACGAGGCCGAGTCCCAGCCTCTCGGCCTCGATCTCGACTTGGATCTCCTTGCCGTTGTCGTCGAAATACCTGAGCGAAGGAAGGGACTTTAGCTCGAGAGACCGACGCAGAGAAAGCGTAAACAAAAGGCAAGACAGAAGGAACATGAATGATCTCAAGGACTGCTGAAGGAACTCACTTGTAGCGAAGAGAGACGTCCCTGGCTCGGTCGCCTCCGACCAGCCTCGTGCTGCAGCTCGCCAGCCCAGCCAGCGCCAGCAGCATCAGCTGCGTGGGAGAGGGAGGAGGCTTAGCCATGGCCAAGGTTTATGTGCCACAAGCCAATATAAACACATTTACATATATACACATACATGTGCCTTTATGGAGTACTCAGAAACGGGGTCAAGAAGGCTCGAAGTTTCACACGTCAAAAAGAAAGAATCGCAACAACGTGCAGACTCCGAAAAGGAAATTAATATGATATGTAACATCATCTATAACTCAAAACAATATCGACTACTGAGAGGGCGGAAGAGCCTCAGTGTCGTTACCAGCTTCATGGTGAGATTTCGGGGAAGTGGAGACCGCAGCGAAAAGCACCTGCGTCAAAGAAGGTCGGAGGCGAATGATAGAGATGCATTTTCGTGGCCGCTTTATATACCCGCGAGATGGGGCGACACTCTGGCCTTGGGGAGGTAGGGTTAAAGTAGGGGCGGTAAGTGCACATGCGGAAACAAACAAACAAACGAAAACAACAACAAAAAACGTACTTTAAAAATCGTCATTTCACTCTTAATCTACGGTATTTCGTTTGGACTAATGTATGATCTCATGGCATGAACTACTCAAAGGAAATTTACAGTGACATGACAGCGCATCACTCTGCACTTGCATAGTGTTGTCATAGTAACGTCCCATCAGCCCAGGGGAGTCCCCTAAACATTTACGTAACACACTAATCACTAAATGTTCTCTATCTTATCGTCTGCCACTTAAATATGCAAACAATAAAAAATATCAAAGACATCCCTATCTGGCGAACGTAATTCAAAACCTGTTGCACTAGTCAATGACTGCAACAGTAGGTGGATATGCAGGCTACCTCTACGCTAAAACTGACGAAACCTTATAGCTCGTCGACAAAAAAAAAAAAAAAAAATATATATATATATGAATAAAATAAATAAATAATAGTAATAATATGAATAATGGTGTTATGAACAAATAGATGAGAAATGGGTTAATGGCCATGGCAAGGGTGATTATAGGAGTAATGGCGCTGTTGATATTAATGACAGCAATAGCAATAAGATAAGATAGGAAGAATAGTGATGACAATACCGGTATTAATGATATTGATAATGAATATGATAAAGATAATTATGACATGATGAAAATAGCTGACAATAGTATTGATAATGATAATAAAAACACTGATGATAGAGTAACATTGATAATAATGATAATCATAATGTTAATGATAGAAGTAATACGGTAACAAATATATTGCAATATTTAAAGTGGAAATTATAATAATGATAATGATAATAATGATAATAATAATAATCATGATAATGATAATAACACTTACTTTAATAATAGCAATGCTAATGATAACAATAATGATGATAATGATAATGATAAACTCAAGTAAACGATAATAATAAGAATGATGATGATAATAAGGATGATAATATATATAATCATAATGATAAGAGTAAAAATGATAATACTAAAGGTATTGATGATAATGGTAGTAACATACATGATAATGAAATGAGTGAATACAATAAAAATAATAACAATAGTAATATTGATGATAACAATAATAATCAATACCTTTTATACGAAGAGTAATAATACTGATGATAATAATGCTGATGATACTAAGCACAATATAACATCAATTGATAATGATATTTTTTTTATAACAATATCGAAGATAATAAACACTAATGATGGTCAAGAAAATTATAAAAACATTTTACTTTGCCTACGACTGTGTGTGTGTGTGTGTGTGTGTGTGTGTGTGTGTGTGTGTGTGTGTGTGTGTGTGTTTATGTGTGGGTGTGTATGTATGTGAATATAAAAATATACATAAAGTATCAACATAAATGTCTCTATAGATAAATAGATAAATGAATAAATAAGTAAATAAATATATATACGTACACACACACACACACACACACACACACACACACACACATATATAATATATATATATATATATATATATATATATATATATATATGTATATATATATATATATATATATATATAAATATATATGTATACATATATATATATATATATATATATATATATATATATATATATATATATATGTATATATATACATATATATATACATATATATATATACATATATATATGTATATATATATATGTATATATATATATCTATATAATATTTGATCCATGTATCTATTCCAACAGCACAGCAAACTTCCCCTTGGCTTCAGGAGTGCAATCCCGTAGACTTGAACGATTCCATCCCCGTTGTTCATGAGCGCCACAAGTCTCTCAGTCTACGGACTGTCCATCCCTATTTCAGGATGTAGCCTCATTGCTTTCTTTTCTCTCTGCCTATGTGTTTCTATGAAAATAAACTTTTTTTTTATATATCCTTTAACTTGCCTTCGTTCATGTTTCGTACTTGTTTTTTCTTCCTTACATTAAATCACTAACTTTTTTCATTCATTTCTATTTTTTTCCCTTCATATCCTATCGTTCACTTTTCCCTCCTACATATCCTTGTTTCTTTATGTACCTTATATTCCTACCATCTTATTTAATTCCAAGTGTGTTCTCAGTACTAGAAAAACCCTAACTCCTACCATTGCAAATCAATTGCACTCCAGGTTAAAACCATCGCCATACTCGCAGGAAACCTTTATATTATAAGGTCAAGCGAGGTGGTTAGAGACAGAGGGTCAGACTCAAGGTGGGCTGACCTTTGGCTTAGGAATTAGGAATGAGATTAATTATTAAATTAAAGATGATTATAGAATAAGGAATTAGGAATTAAATTGATCATTATATTAAAAATACTCATAGAATTAGGAATTAGGAATGAGATTAATTATTAGATAAAAAAAATCATAGAATTAGGAATGAGATTAATTATTCAATTAAAGTAATTAAAGAAATAGGAATTAGGAATTAGATTAATTATCAAATAAAAAATAATCATAGAATTAGGAATTAGGAATTAGATCAATTATAAAATTAAAAATAATAATTGAATTAGGAATTAGGAATCATATCAATTATCAAATTAAAAATAATCATAGAATTAGGAATGAGATAATTACTTGGTTGACCGATCTGTCCCGCACTGTGATGATTTGCAACTCTTTTTTTATTATTAAGTGTCTGGTGTGTTGGCTGAGTTACGCTAGGGTGCTTGCGTTGAGTGAACGTGAAATATGAATGATCTTTCCCTTTGTTCTATCTCTTTCTCTTTCTCTCTTTCTTTTTCTCGCTCTCTTTCTCTCTCTCTTTTTCTCTTTCTTTCTCTCTCTCTCTCTTTCTCTTTCTCTCGCTCTCTTTCTATCTCTCTCTTTTTTTTCTCTCTTTTTCTCTTTCTCTCTTTATTTCATTCTCTCTCTCTTTCTTTCTCTCTCCCTTCTTCTTCTTGTTTTTCTTCTTCTTCTCTCTCTCTCTCTCTCTGTGTCTCTCTCTCTCCCTCTCTCTCTTTCTCTCTCCTCTCTTTCTCTCTCCCTCTCTCTCTCTCTCTCTCTCTCTCTCTCTCTCTCTCTCTCTCTCTCTCTCTCTCTCTCTCTCTCTCTCTCTCTTACACACACACTTTTTAATTAATCAGTTTTTCGTATTTAGTGGTGACGACGCGGTCATCACACCTTAATCATCACCCGAGACTCATTACACTTTTACACCACCAAATAACACAATAATTCATTACAATACAACTAGCGCCTATGACCCTTCAAATTCCTTGAAAGATCCTGTAGAAGATACGTTATTGAAATAGGATAACA
>BOPN01000404.1:366128-371128 GCA_017312705.2 Penaeus japonicus | reverse complement strand
CACTCTTTATATATATATATATATATATATATATATATATATATATATATATATATATATATATATATCAAGGAAAGGCTTCATCAAAACAAAGCACACAAATAGTTCTTGGTCGCTCGAACAGGTACACAGGGCAGAGTCCAGAAAAAATGGTTCTAGTTCACACACACTAAAAAGTTGCGCCAATTTTAGCGGAGAGGTTGTCTGTTTGTATACCTGATGTTGCAATCATTGTCCAGTGCAACAGGTTTTGAATCATGACGAGGACATGGATTCCTTTTACATTTTTTTAGTGTTTTCTTGTTTAATATACAAATTATGATTGTATGATTTGATGTCAATATTCAACTTCAATGTTTAGGGAAATAGCCTCGACTGCCAGACTAGTGCAGTTGTAGATTTCAATATTGTCGTGTCTTTGTAAATATCTTCTCATTCTTTTTTAAGCATTTCTATCCACAAGATACTTAATTGAAAGTGCAATTAAAGTAGAATTGTAAAAAACGAAATCCTGCAGAAGAGAATATATATAACATCTTTGGTACAATGCAATTTTTTTTCTTTTTCTTTTAATGCTGTCGTTTTGTTTTGTTTTACCGCCTCGTCGATGGATATATATGGCAAGCTATACATACATAACAAAAAACAAAAACAAAAAACAAAACAAAGAAAACTCGACACCCATCGCTCTCCTTCATCGGTAACATCTACGGTATTTTAGAGGGCGTGGTCGGATGCAAGCACGGTGCAATAGCTAGTACATTTGGCTAGTTACGCGAACGGTTGATAGACGTCCTTTGATAGATTGGATAAAGGGATATGGTCATATTCCCTCACATACAAATACAGTGATGAGCCACACGTACTTTATGAACTGGGTTATAAATAGGCATGATAGTGTTTCTAAAATAGATAAATAAATAAATAAATGATAAATAAATAAATGTAAAAAAAATGAAAAAATGAATAATAATGATAATAATAATATTTTTGATAATGAAAGTATATATTTTTTATTGTATTTTCCATACTTTACATGCAATTCCCATTCCTTAGAGGGCTGTGCATGACGACGTCTCAGCAATATGACATCTCGGATTTAGTTGTTTAGTTCATTTAGTTATCTCGGCCACACCCCATGCACGACCAGACTCATCTGTTGCATAAAAAAGAAAAAAAACAAAAAAACAGCTGACGTCCCTGAGACAGACTTCATCACTCCCTTCCCTTTACCCTTCTACTTTATCCTCTTCTGTGCAATCCCGTGTTTTATTTTCTTTCCAGTTGTATGAGTAGCTTTCTTTCTTTTTTGTGTGTGTGTGTGTTTGTTTTGATATTCGTGATTACTTTGAAGTGTCTTTTATCAAGCCTCCCTCACCTCCTGAATTCCGTTCTTTATCAACCTTCTTTCCTTTGTGTCTCCGCCTTGCCGAATTCATACTCTGCCTTTGCATGTACCATCCCTACATTCCCCCCCTCCCCTCCCTCCCCCTCCCATTCCGCTACCCCCGCCCCCTCCTGCCCCTGACACGGGTAAGGACCCCCCCCCCTTCCCCTCAAGGCCGGAACCTTGCCTCTCCTCGCGGGTATAAAAGGCGGACACGAAGATGCATCTTTGCCACTTGCCTCCGACCTTCTCCGTTGCAGGTGCTCCTCATTGCCGTCTCCTCTTCCTCAAAACTTCACCATGAAGCTGGTAATGACATTGAGACGCTCTTCTGTTCTGCAACTGCTTTTCGGTTGTCAATATTGCTAGAGATTTGGGTGGTGCAACGCATCTTATTTATTTTATTTTTATTGATTTTCTGTTCGTGTGTGTGTTTGTGTTTGTATGCAGGCACACACATCTATCTATCAATATCCATATATATATACAGTATATATATATATATATACACATAAGAGTCTGTGGCACATAACCCTTGGCCATGGCTAAGCCTCCTCCCTCTCCCACGCAGCTGATGCTGCTGGCGCTGGCTGGGCTGGCGAGCTGCAGCACGAGGCTGGTCGGAGGCGACCGAGCCAGGGACGTCTCTCTTCGCTACAAGTGAGTTCCTCCAGCAGTCCTTGAGATCATTCATGTTCCTTCTGTCTTGCCTTTTGTTTACGCTTTCTCTGCGTCGGTCTCTCGAGCTAAAGTCCCTTCCTTCGCTCAGGTACTTCGACGACAACGGCAAGGAGATCCAAGTCGAGATCGAGGCCGAGAGGCTGGGACTCGGCCTCGTCGGCGGGGCGCCCAGGACGGCCGTAGCCTCCGCCCCTGCCCCCGCCCCTGCCCCTGCCCGTGCCCCTGCCGTCCGCCTTGCCCCCGTGCGCGCTGTCCCTTACAGCGCCCCACGAGCCGCGGTCCGGACCCGCTACGTCCCCGCGCAGGTCGTCCCCGTCCGCCGGGTGGAGACTCGTTTCGTGTCCGAGCAGGTCGTCCCCGTCCGCCGGGTGGAGACCCGCTTCGTCCCGGCCCAGGTCGTCCCCGTCCCACAGCCTCAGCTGCGAACGGTCGCCGTCGAGGTCGCTCCGACGCCCCAGGTCACCCACTACATCCCGGTGGAGGCGCCGAGGACCCGCCTCGTGGACCTGGACGACGATGACGATGACGATGTTTCGGTCGTGTTCGCCCCCCGCGTCTCCGCCCCCCGCGTCTCCGCCCCGGTGCAGCGCCTGGCGCCCCTCCGCCACTCCCTGGCCGCCCTCGACAAGGACACCGTGATCCCCGCCCGAAGGATCTCCGACACAAGCGACGAGAAATAAGCAGGAGACGCGCTGGGCTTCGAAAACACGGGCTTCTCTCTTTATTTTCCTAAAATTCTTTCAAAAAGTATAACTTATGTTTCAGATGAATAAACATACCAGTCAATCTACTTGCTGTTTCATTCAAGTATTTCATCTCTTTCACCGTCACTGTTTGTGTCAATGTTTGAATCTGTTTATGTCTCTCTTCCGAGAATGTGAGCGGTTCCAAACATCAACCCTGAACGAAACAGATTGGCAAATCATACGGGTTACACCATTTCTTCGACCCTTGTACATGAATAAAGACTTCACTCCCTTTTACAAGAAAGCTGGAGTTGATATGGTTGCTCTGTCCCGAAACGTAGAGAAATAGTTGGTACACCGAGCTTCACTTTTACAAATCTAACCAAAAACATGAGATTTAAGTATTAATAAAACACTGCCACAAATTGAAAGGAAAAACTCGCGACGTTTCGTACTTTTAAAGAAACTTCCTCATCAGGCGTAAGCAATAATTTTTGGATTGCTTACGCCTGATGAGGAACTTTCTTTAAAAGTTCGAAACGTCGCGAGTTTTTCCTTTCAATTTGTGGCAGTGTTTTATTAATTCTGTTATGTGCACGTTATTGTGTTTGTGTTTTGTGTGATGAGATTTAAGATTCACGTAAAACATATTTATGTCTTGTTTCCTGTACACTGAATAAAATTAACGACAGTATGATAAACTTATCATGAATAACTCTCTGTATCATTTCACATGATAGTCGGCGACTGATCTTCCTTTGCACTCATGACTTGTCAGACAATCACATGACTTAACTCAGAGAAAAGGTATTCAGCAGCAAATAAAATGAGAGAGTAGACTGGATGCCATTTTTCCTGATCGTTCTGAAGTGAATGCAATCGTCCTTTTTTCAAGTTCATGGATCAACCCTCTTAACGTGGGTTGTTTCAGGACCATCAGAGGACAAGGGATTTCGAAAACGGAAAATCAAATGAATAAGATCTGTTTATGATTTTTTTTATTTTTTTATTCGTGGTCGATCATGCGCATGTTCTGATACAGGCCAGGACAAATGAGAAGGTGGTATATGTTGTGAAAGAGAGGTGAAGGTCGAAGAATTGTCAGGGAGATAGGGTCTGTCATTGGGGAACGTTTTGATATATTATATTACCTGAAAAATTCATAAATATCTAGCCGATGGCACGGTATCACCTGGCAACGATATTCTTTCCAATCACAATTTTCGTATCTAAAAAAAAAAAATAAATAAATAAATAAATACACGCATCGTCATAATATTGTTCAATAGCATTTTCTTGGTTTAATGTTGAATCTATCACCCTTGTTCTACACAGGTGTTGCCTCCTCTGAGATCAAAATATTCTCTCGCTAATCTTAGACATATCGCGTGTCAAACAGACCTTCGATAGTCAAGAAATAATATGAATACCCATATTCGACCAAGATTTCTTAGTCTTAGCCTTTTCTCTCTCTCTCTCTCTCTCTCTCTCTCTCTCTCTTCCTAAATGGGTCAAGAATTGCATTGCCCAATAACAACACGTGGCTCTTTCGTACTGAACGCTGATTCGAACCCGACAGTGGTTTCGAAACATAAATTTATATTCTATCGAGACGGTTCTTCGGGCTATAATGCATGATGAGAATATTACATCAGGATATTTAAGTACTTATATACATTACTTATATGGTCCTACTTTTAAACCATATTATCACAACACCGAAACCGCCCATTTTTTCAGCTGAAATTCATTCGAACCGCTCGAAATGAAAAAAGTCTATTGCATAAATACTTTAAAGAAAGGAACGTTTCGGTCCTTTACCAATTGAATAAAATTTTGAAAACAGTAACGACGACTGAAGCGCACATCGGTCCAAAACTTCAAACTAGTTAAGGAAACTTTGAATTACTATTAGTACCAAAGAGATAAGGAAAATATAATAAACACAGATTCTTCAATACAATGAGCAGAATGTTCATCAGTGATGCATCTGCTTAATGAGCTGTGAAAATCCTCCAGAATTTAGATATATCTACAAAATCTTTCAAAAGCATCGGTGAGAAAAAGAAAAACTCAACAAGTATTTTTTGTATTTTTTTTTTTTTTTTTTGGGGGGGGAGAGCTGATGTGATTATCACTTTTGTTTCTCACTCATTATCATATCCATCACTTTGGTTAAATTTCCAAAACCAGGAAACACTATTTTATTCAGTGCTTGATCCCTGAAATTCCTTCCATAAGTCAAT
>BOPN01000404.1:336128-358628 GCA_017312705.2 Penaeus japonicus | reverse complement strand
ACCCAGCCTGCCTCTCGCCCTGTCCAGAGGGCGCGAGGCTCCGGCTCTGACCGTTCAGTTGCTCCTGTGACTGACCCTGCCCTTCAGCCGAAGACGCAGAAGAAGATCAAGCCAGTCCCCGCTCTTGCATCTTCGCCCGACCTAGTGCAAGAGGGTCTCCTTTTCCCTCTTCAGCCATCTTCCGCTCTGTCTCAGCTGAAGGTCGTCCCTCTGCCTGACACCTAACCCTCGGATGGCCGCTAGGGCTCCTCCTACTCCTGCTGTTCATCAGAGGGTTGCCCCTGTACCTGCCGTTCACCAAAAAGTCCCTGTCCCTGCGTTGGCCTCTCAGCCGTACCTGCATCCTCACTTGGCGCCAAGTCGGGCTCCTCAACCACCGAGGGAGGTAAACGTCGACTTTGACCTTGACTGACGACGTGGCTCCTCGTCCAGCCGGAGGCGAACGACGCTGTTGGCGGCTTGAAGCCACAGCTGACACTAACCTGTTCGTGTTGTAGCCCCTTATCCCTCTCCTCGGCCTCAGATGGGAGCAGCCCCTGTCGCTGGCAAGGCTCTGCCATCCGAGCTGCAGCCTCAGCCAAAGAGACTCCATCGAGGTAGGCCTCGCCCTCGCCGAGACCTGGAGCTCCCTCGCCGCCGAACTGGATGTCGCTTCCGTTCCTGTTTCCAAGAACGCAGTCCCGAGCGTCGGCTGAGGTTCCCAGTCTGCGGAGGCCACGCGTATGGGACAATTACAGCCCTCGGAGAATGATGATAACGATGGATGATGATGACAAGAGCTTGATTTGCAGTTATCATGGCATCTCCAGTGGCCCCAAGAACGCTCTCCAAACCTATGAAGCTTCGAGCTCAGCTTCCAGCTTCTCTCTACGATCCCTGGCACTCATGGAACCGACTTTCCTCTCGACTTCTTCAGATCCTCAGACATCAGTAGCGAGGAATGACAAAAAGAGTGATGTCCGCGACCAATGATATTTGCAGTTATCAGCAATCGATAACTGATGCTGCTGTGTAATGGGTAGTGTGGTTCGTCGTAATTCAAAGGAACCAGTTATTGTAGTGAGTCACTGAAAGAAGGTGTTTCTCTCTCCTTCCTTCCTGATTCCTCATTTGCCATGTCTGCAGATTCTTTTATACTTGCTTGAATTATTAATGACACGATTTACAATTTACTTTTCATCAAGAATATGTAACGAATTCACTGTAAATCACACCCCAACATGGAATTAATGTTTATAACTATATATTACAAAGTTAAGAAGTAAAAGTTCTCTAACGCAATATGTAAAAAAAACTATAAAACTTATAGCACATCATATACATCTTTTGCTGCCAATACATTTTTTAGTATTATGTCTACAACTCACACATGAATCAAACAAAATGGCAGAAAATAGAAACAAGAATAAAAATAAATAATACGTTTAATGTCTATTGAAAGATGATCTAGATATCTAAACCTATCTAATGAAAAACACCATAACTATAAAAAATAAGAAAAAAAAACAACAACTGATGATTATACAATTAATAAATAACAAAAATACTGAACGAATTAAGGAAAAAAAAAACTTTGATATATAACAAAAGTACTGAATGAATTAAGAAAAACTTTGATAAATAACAAAAGTACTGAATGAATTAAGGGAAATAAAAAGAACTTGCATACGATTTGATGTGAATTGTAATACATTACCTTATGAACTGTGTGCGAGAGCTTTGACAAAGAATTCTTTGGCTGCAGTATTTAGATTAGATTCGTATTTAGATTAGATGATAATGCAACATGAATATTGATATAGATCTTTGTCCGCAATCCGTCACTGTCATTTTTGGTTTGATGTTCCTCTGAATGATGGTACTTCGTGCGTAATGTGTGTGTGTGTGTATGTATCTATGTATGCATGTATATATATGTATATGTATATATATATAAATATCATACATATACGTATATATATATATATATATATATATATATATATATATATATATATATATATATATATATATATATATATATATATGTATATATATATATATATATATATATATATATATATATATATATATATATATATATATATATATACATATATATATATAAATATTTATATATTTATATATATATATATATATATATATATATATATATATATATATATAGAGAGAGAGAGAGAGAGAGAGAGGGAGAGAGAGAGCGAGAGAGAGATCACATTTACCTTTTTCTCTCTCTTCTCTCTCTTCACTCACTCTCTCTCTCCTCCCCCTCTCTCTCTCTCTCTCTCTCTCTCTCTCCCCACCCCCCTCTCTCTCTCTCTCTCTCTCTCTCTCTCTCTCTCTCTCTCTCTCTCTCTCTCTCTCTCTCTCTCTCTCTCTCTCTCTCCCTTCCCTCCCCTCTCTCTCTCTCTCTCTCTCTCTCTCTCTCTCTCTCCCTCTCTTTCTCTCTCTCTCTCTCTCTCTCTCTCTCTCTCTCTCTCTCTCTCTCTCTCTCTCTCTCTCTCTCTCTCTCTCTCTCTCTCTCTCTCCTACTCTCTCTCTCTCTTCTCTCTCTCTACTCTCTCTCTCTCTCTCTCTCTCTCTCTCTCTCTCTCTCTCTCTCTCTCTCTCTCTCTCTCTCTCTCTCTCTCTCTCTCTCTCTCTCTCTCTCTCTCTCTCTCTCTCTCTCTCTCTCTCTCTCTCTCTCTCTTCTCTCTCTCTCTCACTCGATCTCTCTCTCTCTCTCTCTCTCTCTCTCTCTCTCTCTCTCTCTCTCTCTCTCTCTCTCTCTCTCTCTCTCTCTCTCTCTCTCTCTCTCTCTCTCTCTCTCTCTCTCTCTCTCTCTCTCTCTCTCTCTCTCACTCTCTCTCTCTCTCCCTCTCTCTCTCTCTCTCTCTCTCTCTCTCTCTCTCTCTCTCTCTCTCTCTCTCTCTCTCTCTCTCTCTCTCTCTCTCTCTCTCTCTCTCTCTCTCTCTCTCTCACTCTCTCTCTCTCTCTCTCACTCTCTCTCTCTCTCTCTCACTCTCTCTCTCTCTCTGTGAGAGCCGTCTGGTAGCGCAGCGCATAGCCTCTCGACTTATCATCCCCATGGTCGGCAGATCGAGCCTCGTCCAAGTTCGTGAGTTTCCTCTGTGCCCGGCGGTCACTGACGTACGTGGACAACACGTGAGGTAAGGTTCAAGCTCAGATCAAGTCAACACTCGTTGGCACATTCTCTCACGAGTCAGCACATGCTGACACAGGCGGGCTCGTCTCATTGCATACAAGCCCGGCGTAGCATCTGCTCCCCAATTCTGGCTTATCCTTATCCTTATCTCTCTCTCTCTGACAATATATATATAGATAGATAGATAGATAGATAGATAGTTAAGAATACACATATATTGATAAAAATGTATTTTCTATATTTGTTCGAAACTTTGTTGTATTTGCATGACCGATATGACTTGGTGGAGGAAAAGTGAGATTTGATTTATAAACTAATTTTCATTATCATTATCCATGTTTCTTTATACACTATCTTTCGCCTTCACCATTTTTACACTTGCGATGGATGCTCTTCCGTTGCGCTTATTCATAACAGGTAACTTTTCAACAGCAAAATTTATGGGCCTTTTACTATCAAAAATAAATTTTGTCTAAATCCTTTTTCTCACGATGCTAAGTTTTTTTCTTTTCTTTTCTTTTTCTAACTTTTTTTTTCTTCTTCTTTTTTCTAAGTCTGCCTAATCGTCAAATGCATTTTAATAATTAGCAATAGATTTAATTTCTCATTTGATTTATATATGCAAATGAGTAAACATATAGGTAAAAGGCAGTATTAATAAGGAAAAAAAAACACTGAAAATTAATAGCTTGTCTTCAGCAAATTGAATGAAAATCTATGCAACAGAGAACCATGCATTGTTGACCTTGTGTTAGATATTCGATTTAATATATACCTTTTCTCATTCATTTATTCCCGGTTTGTGTTCAAATTTTATTATTTACAGTCTTTTAATTCATCTGTATCAATCCAGACTAATTTTAGAAGTTCAGTGAGAAGTAATTGAGAAATACTGAAGGTTATAAAAAAAAAATAAATATATAGAAAAATAAAAAAATAAAAAATAAAAATGTGGGATAAAAGACTTCTAGGTATCTCATCCCATTCTAATAATAAATTAAAATAGCATCTCTCAGCCCTCTCTCTCTTTCTTTCCTCACTCTCTCTCTATCTCTTTTCTCTCCCTTTCTTCTCTCTCTTTTATTCTTTCTATCTTTCTCTCTCTCTCTCTCTCTCTCTCTCTCTCTCTCTCTCTCTCTCTCTCTCTCTCTCTCGCTCTCTCTCTCTCTTTCTCTCTCTCTCCTTCATTCTCTCTCTCTCTCTCTCTCTATCTATCTATATCTCTCTCTCTCTCTCGAGCGGAGGAGAGAGAGAGTGGAAGAGTTTATACTCAAATATTATGTGGAGTTCCCTGTTGACAGAAAGTGTAGAGAAAGGAATCTGTCATTCGGTGTCGTAGTTTCAGGAGAGAAAGATATAGTTAATGAACACGAGGGTATGATGTTGATTTATTGGTTTAAAGGAAGGAGGAGGGGGAGGAGGAGGGAGAGGGAAGAGGGAGGGGGAGGGGGGAGGAGGAGGGAGAGGGAGGGGGAGGGGGGAGGGGGAGGTAGGGGGAAGGGGTGAGGGAGATGGAGAAGGAGATGGAGAGGGAGAGGGGGAGGGAGAGGGGGAAGGGGAGGGGGAGGGGGAGGGAGAGAGTAAGGGTAAGGGAGATAGAGGGGGCGAGGGAAAGGGGGAGGTAGGGGGAAGGGGAGAGGTAGGGGGAAGGGGTGAGAGAGGGGAGAGGGTAAGGGAGAGGGAGAGGGAGAGGGGGAGGGAGATGGAGAGGGGGAGGGGGGAGGGGGAGGTAAGGGGAAGGGGTGAGGGAGGGGGAGGGGGAGGGAGGGGGGAGAGAGAGGGGGAGAGAGAGGGCGAGGGAGGGGGAGGGAGGGAGGGGAGAGGGAAAAGGGGAGGTAGGGGTGAGGGAGAGGGGGAGGGTGAGGGAGATGGAGGGGGCGAGGGAAAGGGGAGAAGGAGGGGAGAGGTAGGGGGAAGGGTGAGGGAGGGGGAGGGGAGGGAGAGGAAGAGGTAGGGGGAAGGGGTGAGGGAGAGGGAGGTGGAGGAGGAAGGAGAGGTGGAGAGCGAGGGAGACGAGGGGGAAGGACGAGAGAGAGGGAGGGGGAGGAGGAGGATAAGGACGAGGGAAACGAAGGGGGGGGGGGCAAAAGGGAAGGGTTGCAGTGCAAGTGAGAATCAAGGTCATTAGGCGCGAAGGAGGGTCAAAACTTTTTTTTTCTTTAGTATGCAGGAGGAGGCAGGGCGAAGGGGATGATAAAACGTTTTTCTTAAAAGCAACATGAAAACTGCACGAAATATATCTGCCAAAATAGACCCTTTCTGTACGACTATGAAACTTTGAATGGGTTATTATTCTCTGTATGTCTCTTGGTTGCTCTCTTATCTTTTTTTCTGTCTGTTTGTCTCTCTGTCTCTTTGTTATTCTCTCTCTGTCTCTCTGTTTCTCTCTCTCTCTCTTTCTCTCTCTCCCTAACCTTCTCTCTCTTTCTCTATCTGTCTCTCTGTCTTTTTTCCTGCGTTTTTCTGTCTTTCTGTTATTTTCTCTATGTTTCTTTTTCTCTCTCTGTCTTTGTCTGTCTGTTTCTGTCTGTCTGTCTCCCTTACCCCCCCCCCCCCCATGTCTCTCTTTTTGTTTGTCTCTGCTTGTCTGACTCTCTCTTTCTATTCTCTTCTCTCTCTACCTCCCTATCTCTCTCTACCTAACTGTCCGTTTGTGTGGGAGTGTTTGTGCATATAAAAAGGTTCATGTGTCTGAAGTCTATTTGACTGAAAAGAGATGCGACCACGTAATTTAATTCACAACCTGTGTATTTCCCTTTGTATGATCGTATTTGTGAAAGCATGTTTACAAGTGAGCGTGCGCATGCAAGTTTCACGCGCGAACGAACTCACATAAGTCACAAGAAGCCAGACAAACTATTTCCTGCAGGAAATGAACAAGAAAAACACGGCCCAAATGAAGCGTCTTTTGTGTGTATCAACCTTTGTCGCCGGATGAAGCAGTGAGATTCCACTGACCTCCAGGTCGTCTAGTTTGCTGTCCAGCTGACCTTTTGGATGGCTGATCTAGCGGTGCTGAGAGGAGGGGGAGGGGAGTGGGGGGGAGGATCGAGTGGAGATGAATGAAATTTGGGAGGCTGATCTAACGGTGCTGAGGGGGTTGGATGAAATTTCTACGCAAAGGAGTGAGAGTAGTCACCCCCCTCCCCCTCCCCCACCCTCACGGCCCCTCCCCCTCCCCCACCCTCACGGCCCCTCCCTCCGATACCCTCCCCCCTGATTCCTGTTGCTGCGAGCTATATAAAGACGGCGGAGGACGAGGGCTTCGCAGTCAGCGGCGAGGACCGACGCCAAAGGGAACTTGACTCACGGAAGGTTTTGCTCTCTGATCTTCAACATGAATCTTGTATGACTTCTCTGTTCTCACTTTCAGCTTTGAATACTATTGATAATTAAATAGTTATGATGCTTTACTAATGTATAGTGTGAAAAAGTGTCATACGAATATACATTAAAATTACAATTGTTCAAAAAAATACAAGGATAAAAGTGGATTCCAAGAAACTAATACTGGTGGGAACACCTCCAGCCATGTTGTTTTCCCTGGTGGGCGTGGCCACCTTGCAGCACCCTCCCTCATCGGGGCGGATCGAGCCAGGGACGTCGACCTCCAGTACACGTGAGTTATCGTCTTTCTTTTATTCCTTGTGAATTAAACCTTTCTCTTGACCGATCATCTCTCTCGTTCTCTGTTATCTCTCTCTCTCTTTCTTCGTTAACTTTCTTTGTTTCAGTTACGTTAACGGTTTGGGGGAAGGAGGTGAGAGTGGCGGTGGAGGCCGACCGCCTCGGCTCGTCCTCTCCGGACGCAGCCCGACTTCGACTGGACGTCGAAGAGGAAGTCATTTCCGATCGCGAGGAACCGCCGCCCGCGCTTCTGCCGAGACTCGCGCGCTTGCCTCTGCCTCGGCCACGAAACCTGCGTCACGAACGAGGTTCGCCCGGCCGAAGATCATTACCCACTTTGTTCGCCATATAGCCGCTCCTGCTCCTCGAACTCGCTTCGTCCAGGCTGAGGCTGCTCCTCGACGTGAAGTTGAAACTCGCTTCGTCCAAATAGAAGCTGCCTTCGACGTGCTGAAACTGTCGTGTCCAAGGCGAGCTGCCTGCTCCTCGACATGAGGTAGAGACGCTTTGTTCAAGTTCCTGCTCTCACGAACTTGAAGCAGAAACTGCTTCACCTGTTGATGTCCCCAAGTAGAAACCCGTTACGTCCGTTCCGCTCCTCAGCCAAAGGCAGAAACTCGATTCGTTCAAGTTGGAGCTCCTCGCCGTGAAGTAGAAACTCGTTTCGTCCAAGCGAGTGCCATTCCCGCCCCTCGCCGTGAAGTTGAAACTCGTTTCGTCCAAGTCGAGGCCGCTCCTGCTGCTCCTCGTTTCGTCCAGCTGGAAGCTGTTGCTGCACCGCGTCGGGAAGTGGAAACGCGTTTCCTTCAGCTTGGGTCTGTCTCTGCTCCTGCCGTGGGAGCGACATCCGCCGCCGCTGCCTCAGTGACTCGTTTCGGGAGCGACGACTTTTCGTCCACGCCGACCACTTCGGCGGCTGCCGAAGGGGACGACCTGCCTTCGGAAGTCGTTCTCCCACTCGTCCGCCGACAGCAGCAGCGCCGAGAAGTGAGCCCGCCGTCTGGTGGTGCTTGTTACTTCGATAGCGATGTTCGCTATTGCGTTCCTTTAATATTATGATTATTCTATATTCCTTGTTTCAATGGCCTGTGGAATCAGCTGTTTACATGTGCTTCACAGTAACTATCGTTGTTGAGTATGAGATAGTTCTACATACTTTTTAAAGGCACATTTTGAAGACTTCATCCTGCTGATCAGATGCAGTTGAAATGTATATTTGTGTATATGTGTGTATGTATATACATATATATATATATATATATGCATATATATATATATATATATATATATATATATATATATATATATATATATATATATAGACAGAGAGAGAGAGAGAGAGAGAGAGATGGAAATGGAAAACAGAATTCTAACACAAATAGCAAAATGAAAAGTAGATCAAGCAAAATAAGCCAGGAAACCTAGCAAGGTAGACCAAATCTCCTAAGGTAGGCCATTTTTTTGAAAGACACCAAATTTACAGGGAGACATCACAAACTTTACTACTTGCTTTATTACATAGTAAAAGATAATGAACAAAATGACTACCTGCGATAACAAAAGATTTATATTCAGAGTGTCCGTTTGTAGGATACCAGGGAACAGTATGATCAATTTATGATAACGAATTCCTCTAAACTTGGACGGCGCAAAACAAAATACAAAAACCAAATCGATTTCGGAAAATTAGACTAATTCAAAATGGAAGAGAGAAATACGCTAAACAAAAAGGGCTTTAAAACCAAATAAAGTGGAGAAAAATATAAAGCATTGTGTAGTTTCTAATGGCTTAAGGTATATCAGAAAAAAAGTATTTGTTTAATTACTCTTATAATCACAACTTTCTAACTTGAGAGGATGCCACAATGCTTAACAGCTTTCAGTATCATGTGATATAAGTTATTATTTCAGCTCAGATTAACCTTTAAAAGTACTCTTAAGATTCTAATGCTCATTCTGTTTTCTCTGAATTCTCTAGAACATATTTTAACTGTTGGTTGTGTCGGAGGAACGATAGCAATGTAACCAGCTGTTAGTAATGGCTAATTCCTAAACAGTGTTGTCTATAATTAGCTGGCTAGATTTGCCTGAAAGAAACATTGACGTCATCAATATATAAAACATTGCATTGGAGTACAAGATTGGGCAATATCAATGTCTAACAGAAACAACAGAGGACCTAAGAATGAACCTTGCAGAACCCCAAGCGAAGTAGTGAACTGGGAAGAGAACCCCTACTGGTAATGTAAGACTTCATCCAAGAAAGGGCAGTGCCTCTGGTTCCAAAGGGATGCATGGTTCTTTAGTGGGTAACAACCCATGTGTGACAAAGTGCAAGTTGAATGTTGAAAGATCTATATCTATCTATATCTATTTATATCTATATCTGCATCTTCCTATATCTATATCTGTAGCTATATATATCTATATCTGCATTTACCTATATCTATATTTGTATCTATCTATATCTATATCTGAAAAGATGGCCGTTTCAACTGAATACGTTTTACGAAAACCAATGTATGATTTTCAGTGTCACCTTTTCTAGTGGTTTGTTATGATACTGTGAATTGAGATGGCTTATAATTTTGAATGCCACCCTTTTCTCTCTCTCTCTTTTTCTCTCTCTAAATATATATATATATATATATATATATATATATATATATATATATATATATATATATATATACCCACATAATGTATGCTGTACATATATTAAAGTGTTATTGTGTGTGTATATATATATATATATATATATATATATATATATATATATATATATATATATATATACATATAAGTGTGTATGTGCATCTGTACACAAGCATAAACACACACAACAGACACGTCCACATACAGTGACATGGGAAATCAGCCACTAGGGTCGAACTGCTTCCACCCTGACACAAATTGATACAGCATTTCCAGTGTGGCTTGTGTGCAGCACTCGCTGACCATGGACTGGTTCGCATCCTCAGTCTGCTGTCCAGCTGACCTTTTGGGAGGCTGATCAGCGGTGCTGAGGGGGCTGGATGAAATTTCTACGCAAACGAGTGAGAGTAGTCACCCCCCCCCCCACCCCACCCTCACGGCCCCTCCCTCCGATACCCTCCCCCCGATTCCTGTTGCTGCGAGCTATATAAAGACGGCGGAGGACAGGGCCGCAGTCATGGCGAGGACTGACGCCAAAGGGAACTTGACTCCACGAAGCGTTTTGCTCTCTGATCTTCAACATGAATCTTGTATGACTTCTCTGTTCTCACTTTCATCTTTGATTATTGATAATTAAATAGTTATGATGCTTTACTAATGCATAATGTGAAAAAGTGTCATACGAATATACATTACAATTACAATGGTTCAAAATAATACATGGATAAAAATGGATTACTACACGCGAGAAATTAATACTGTATACCACCTCCAGCTGGTGTTGTTTTCCCTGGTGGGCGTGGCCACCTGCAGCACCTCCCTCATCGGGGCGGATCGAGCCAGGGACGTCGACCTCCAGTACACGTGAGTTATCGTCTTTGTTTTCTTCCTTGTGAATTAAACCTTTCTCCTGACCGATCATCTCTCTCCTTCTCTTTCTCTCTCGTTCTCTATTATCTCTCTCTCTTTCTTTGTTAACTTTCTCTTTTGTTACAGTTACGTTAACGACGAAGGAAGGAAAGAGAGGGCGGAAGGAGGCCGACTGCCCGGCCTGTCCCTCCGGACGCAGCCCGACTCGGACTTGGACGTCGAAGAGGAAGTCATTTCCGATCGCGAGGAACCGTCGCCTCGCGCTTCCGCCGACCGCGCCGCCTCCGCCCGCCACGAAACCTGCGCCGAACGAGGTTCACCCGCTCGCGAAGACTACCTCCACTTCGTTCGAAGCAGCCGCCTCTGTTCTCCTCGAACTCGCTTCGTCCAGGCTGAGGCTGCTCCTCGACGTAGTTGAAACTCGCTTCGTCCAAGTAGGATGTCTGCTCCTTGATATGAGGCAGAGACGCTTGTTCAAGTTCCCTGCCCCCAGCACGAACTTGAAGAAACTCGATTCGTTCAAGCTTGGTCCCTGAAGTAGAAACCCGTTACGTCCAAGTTCCAGCTCATCAGCCGGAAGGCAGAACCGATCTGTCTCAAGCAGAAGCCCGCCGTGAAGTTGAAACTCGTTTCGTCCAAGAGCACCCTGCCTCGCCGTGAAGGAACCGCGTTTCGTCCAAGTCGAGGCCGCTCCTGCCGTTCCTCGTTTCGTCCATGAAGCTTGTTGCTGCACCTGCGTCGGGCGGAAACGCGTTTCCTTCAGCTTGGGTCTGTTCCCTTCGCCTCCTGCTGTGGAGCTGGTTTCTGGTCCGCGCCGAAGCCTCCCCGGTGACTCGTTTCCTGTGGAGCGAGACGACTTCGTTCCCACGCCGGCCACTTCGGTGGCCGCCGAAGGGGACGACCTGCCTTCGGAAGTCGTTCCTCTCACTCGTCCGCCGACAACAGCGCCGAGAAGTGAGCCCGACGGAACGTGGTGCTTGTTACTTCGATAGCGATGTTCGCTATTGCGTTCCTTTAATATTATGATTATTCAATATTCCTTGTTTCAATGGCCCTGTGGAATCAGCAGTTTACATGTGCTTCACAGTAACTATCGTTGTTAAGTTCCAGCTCATCAGCCGAAGGCAGAAACTCGATTCGTTCAAGTAGAAGCTCCTCGCCGTGAAGTTGAAACTCGTTTCGTCCAAGCGAGTGCCATTCCCGCTCCTCGCCGTGAAGTTGAAACTCGTTTCGTCCAAGTCGAGGCCGCTCCTGCTGCTCCTCGTTTCGTCCAGCTGGAAGCTGTTGCTGCACCGCGTCGGGAAGTGGAAACGCGTTTCCTTCAGCTTGGGTCTGTCTCTGCTCCTGCCGTGGGAGCTGGCTTCGTCCGCGCCGAAGCCTCCCCGGTGACTCGTTTCGTGGAGCGAGACGACTTTTCGTTCCACGCCGGCCACTTCGGTGGCCGCCGAAGGGGACGACCTGCCTTCGGAAGTCGTTCCTCTCACTCGTCCGCCGACAACAGCGCCGAGAAGTGAGCCCGACGGAACGTGGTGCTTGTTACTTCGATAGCGATGTTCGCTATTGCGTTCCTTTAATATTATGATTATTCAATATTCCTTGTTTCAATGGCCCTGTGGAATCAGCAGTTTACATGTGCTTCACAGTAACTATCGTTGTTGAGTATGAGATAGTTCTACATACTTTTTAAAGGCACATTTTGAAGACTTCATCCTGCTGATCAGATGCAGTTGAAATGTATATTTGTGTATATGTGTGTATGTATATACATATATATATATGCATATATATATATATATATATATATATATATATATATATATATATATATAGACAGAGAGAGAGAGAGAGAGAGAGAGAGATGGAAATGGAAAACAGAATTCTAACACAAATAGCAAAATGAAAAGTAGATCAAGCAAAATAAGCCAGGAAACCTAGTTAGGTAGACCAAATCTCCTAAGGTAGGCCATTTTTTTGAAAGACACCAAATTTACAGGGAGACGTCACAAACTTTACTACTTGCTTTATTACATAGTAAAAGATAATGAACAAAATACACAGGCTACCTGCGATAACAAAAGATACATATTCAGAGTGTCCGTTTGCAAGTTACCAGGGAACAGTATGATGAATTTATGATAGCGAATTCCTCTAAACTTGGACGCCGCAAAACAAAATACAAAAACCAAATCGATTTCGGAAAATTGGACTAATTCAAAATGGAAGAGAGAAATACGCTAAACAAAAAGGGCTTTAAAACCAAATAAAGTGGAGAAAAATATAATGCATTGTGTATTTTCTAATGGCTTAAGGACAACTTGTTGCTTCCCAGGCGAGGTATATCAGAAAAAAAACAAAACGTATTTGTTTAATTACTCTTATAATCACAACTTTCTAACATGAAAGGATGCCACAATGCTTAACAGCTTTCAGTATCACGTGATATAAGTTATTATTTCAGCTCAGATTATCCTCTAAAAGTCCTCTTAAGATTCTAATGCTCATTCTGTTTCCTTTGAATTCTCTAGAACATATTTTAACTGTTGGTTGTGTCGGAGGAACGATAACAACATAACCAGCTGTTAATAATGATTAATTCCTATACAGTGCTGTCTATAATTTGCAGGCTAGATTTGCCTGAAAGAAACATTGACGTTATCAACATATAAAACATTGTATTGCAGTACATGATTGGGCAACATCAATGTCTAACAGAAACAACAGAGGACCTAAGAGTGAACCTTGCGGAACCCCAAGCGAAGTAGTGAACTGGGGAGAGAACCCTTACGGGTGATGTAAGACTTCATCCAAGAAAGGGCAGCGCTTCGGTTCGAAAGGGGATGAATATCTTTAGTGGTAAAACAACCTACGGCTTACTGCATAAAGTAAAATATTGACTGTTGAAAGATCTATTTATCTTTATCTATACCTGTATCTATCTATATCTATCTATATCTATATTTGTATCTATCTATATCTATATCTATCTATATCTATATCTGCATCTTCCTATATCTATATGTATTTATTTATATATCTATATCTGCATCTACCTATAGCTATATCTGTATCTATATATATATCTATGTCTGAAAAGACGACCGTTTCAACTGAATACGTTTTACGAAAACCAATGTATGATTTTCAGTGTCACCTTTTCGAGTGGTTTGTTATGATACTGTGAATTGAGATGGGTTATAATTTTGAATGCTACCCTTGTCTCTATCTCTAAACATATACGTGTGTGTGTATATATATATATATATATATATATATATATATATATATATATATATATACATATATATAGACCCACATAATGTATACTGTATATATATTAAAGTGTTACTGTGTGTGTATATATATATGCATAAATAAATATATATATATATATATATACATACATATATATATGTATATATATATATATATATATATATATATATATATATATATATATATATATATATATATATATATATATATATATATATATATATATATATATATAAATGTGTATGTGCATCTGTACACAAGCATAAACACACATAACAGACACGCCCACAGACAGTGACATGGGAATCAGCTGACTAGGGTCGAACTGCTTCCACCCTGACACAAAATTGATATGAAGATTTCAGTGTATTTGTGTGCACTCGCTGACTCATGGACCCTCGGTTCGCATCCCTCAGTCTGCTGTCCAGCTGACCTTTTGGGAGGCTGATCTAGCGGTGCTGAGGGGGCTGGATGAAATATCTATGCAGAGGAGTGAGAGTAGTCACCCTCCCCCCCCCCCCCCCCTCACCGCTCCTCCCTCCGATACCCTTCCCCCTGATTCCTGTTGCTGCGAGCTATATAAAGACGGCGGAGGACAAGGGCTTCGCAGTCACATGAGACCGACAAAGGAACTTGACTCAGACGGAAGGTTTTGCTCTTTTTATCTCAACATGAATTTTGTATGACTTCTGTTCTCACTTTCAGCTTTGAATAAATACTTATTGATAATGAAATAGTTATGATGCTTTCCCAATGCATAATGTGAAAAAAGTGTCACACGAATATACATTAAAATTATAATTGTTCAAAATAATACAAGGATAAAAGTGGATTACTACATACAAGAAACTAATACTGTGTACCACCTCCAGCTGGTGTTGTTTTCGTTGGTGGGCGTGGCCACCTGCAGCACCTCCCTCATCGGGGCGGATCGAGCCAGGGACGTCGACCTCCAGTACACGTGAGTTATCGTCTTTGTTTTCTTCCTTGTGAATTAAACGTTTTAGATCATCTCTCTCCTTCTCTTTCTCTCTCTCTCTCTCTTTGTTAACTTTCTCTTTTCATTTCAGTTACGTTAACGACGAAGGAAGGAGGTGAGAGTGGCGGTGGGATGACCGCCTCACCGTCCTCCGGACGCAGCCCGACTCGGACTTGGACGTCGAAGGGACATTTCCGATCGCGAGGAACCGTCGCCTCGCGCTTCCGCTGCGACTCGCGCGCTTGCCTCTGCCTCGGCCATGAAACCTGCGCACGATGAACGAGGTTCGCCCGCTCGTCAGAAGACTACCCACTTTGTCCAAGCAGAAGCCGCCCGGCCTCGAACTCGCTTCGTCCAGGCTGAGGCTGCTCCTCGACGTGAAGTTGAAACTCGTTTCGTCCAAGTAGGAGCTGCTCCTCGCCGTGAAGTTGAAACTCGTTTCGTCCAAGCAGAAGCCCTCGCCGTGAAGTTAAAACTGTTTCGTCCTGGCCAGGAGCGTTCCTGCCTCGACATGAGGAGACGCGCCTTGTTCAAGTTCCTGCTCCCAGCACCAACTTGGAAGGTAAACTCTGCTTCGTTCAAGTTGATGTCCCTGAAGTAGAAACCCGTTACGTCCAAGTTCCCGTTCCTCAGCCGAAGGCAGAAACTCGATTCGTCCAAGCGAGTGCCATTCCCGCTCCTCGCCGTGAAGTTGAAACTCGTTTCGTCCAAGGAAAGTATTCCGCTCCTCGCCGTGAAGTTGAAACCAAGTCCGGCGAGTGCCATCTCGCTCCTCGCCGTGAAGTAGAAACTCGTTTCGTCCAAGCGAGTGCCATTCCCGCTCCTCGCCGTGAAGTTGAAACTCGTTTCGTCCAAGTCGAGGCCGCTCCTGCTGCTCCTCGTTTCGTCCAGCTGGAAGCTGTTGCTGCACCGCGTCGGGAAGTGGAAACGCGTTTCCTTCAGCTTGGGTCTGTCTCTGCTCCTGCCGTGGGAGCTGGCTTCGTCCGCGCCGAAGCCTCCCCGGTGACGCGTTTCGTGGAGCGAGACGACTTTTTGTTCCACGCCGGCCACTTCGGTGGCCGCCGAAGGGGACGACCTGCCTTCGGAAGTCGTTCCTCTCACTCGTCCGCCGACAGCAGCGCCGAGAAGTGAGCCCGACGGAACGTGTTGCTTGTTCCTTCGATAGCGATGTTCGCTATTGCGTTTCCTTTAATATTATGATTATTCTATATTCCTTGTTTCAATGGGCCCAGAATCAGCTGTTTACATGTGCTTCACAATAACATCTCGATCATTATATTGTCTGAAGAAGTTCCTCAGATTTTTTAGAGGACATTTTAAAGACATGGTCAGATGTAGTCTAAATAGACATAAGTTTATATGGTGCTTATATGTATTTACATAGACACATACACACACATGTATATGAATAGTGATACAGAGTGAGAAAGAGAGAAAGCACAAATACGCTCACAGAAATATATATATATATATATATATATATATATATATATATATATATATATATATATATACATGTATATATTCATATATATATATATATGTATATATATATGTATGTATGTATGTATGAATGTATACATGTATAGATACACGCACCTGCGTGTACACACACACACACATATATATACCCATTCATATATACATGAGAGAGAGACCACAAAAACGCGCACACACAGACACACACGCACGCGCGTATGCACATGGCATATCAACTGAATGGATTCATTTATGCAGCGGATAAAATGCATAATGAATAATTTAGAAACGAAATAAGGCAAGAAACTCAGTTAGACTGATACTACTGAGGTCTGTCACTCTTTTGCGAATCATAGAATACCGGAAACCGTTTAACTCCATAACAAGCAATTACATGACAAAAGTAGATACAGAACCAATGACGTGAAAAAAGGCAGAGTAAAAAGTCAAGAGTTAGGAAGATATGGAATAAAAAATTGTACAACGGTTTTTGCATGACATCATTGAGGAAGCATCATGTCTTTGTGATGGCGAATCTCTCTAAACATTGACGCCGTAAAGCAAAATACAAAACCCAAATTGATTTCAGGAAATTGGATTAATCGTAGATGGAAGAGAGAAATATCATAAACAAAAAGATTTTAAAAGCAAATGAAGTGGAAAAATATATAAAGCTCACTAAGTAATTACTAATGACTCGGGGACAGTTTTATCTGTTGCTCCTCAAAAACATGGCCATGATAGGCGGATTATGTCAGAAAAGAGTATTCTCTTATATTCATAACTCTATGATAGAGGACGTCTCAAAGCTCAATATATTTTAGTTTCATCCAATACTATGTTTTCAGTTTAGATTCTCATCTAGAAATACTCTTAAAACTTTAATGATCATGCTTCTTGATTGGGCTATATCATCAATGTCTAACAAAAACAACAGAGGACCTAAGAATGAACCTTGCGGAACCCCAAGCGAAGTAGTGACCTGGGAAGAGGACCCTTACGGGTAATGTAAGACTTCATCCAAGAAAGGGCAGTGCCTCTGGTTCAAAAGGGATACACGGTACTTCAGTGGGTAACAAACCATGGCTTACTGTGACAAAACTTTCCTAAGATCTGCTCAAGTTGACAGTGTTGCGAAATCTATATCTATTTTTTTATATCTGAATTATCTGTCCATTAGTCTGTCTATCTATTATACATAAATATGATTGATGAATGATGAAATTACCGTTTCAATTGAACATTTTTCACGAAAACCAATAAGTGAGTCATAGATGTAATTCTCAATGAGACAATATTCTAGACGACCATGAGTTACCCTTTCCAGTAGTTTGTTAATAATGCTGAAAATTGAGATGGGCTTCTAATTTAGAATTCTATAATTTTCTCTCTATAAATATGTATATATGTGCTCACACACATACATACGTACATACACACACACACACACACATATATATATATATATATATATATATATATATATATATATATGTATATATATATATATATTATATATATATGTATGCATGCATATATATATACACACACACACACACACATATATATATATATATATATATATATATATATATATATATATATATATATATATATATATATATATATATATCAACAGTAACATTGATTTGACATATGTAAAGTAAATCATACATTATGGGGCTCTATGTCTATATATATATGTATATATATATATATATATATATATATATATATATATATATATATGTGTGTGTGTGTGTGTGTGTGTGTCTGTGTGTGTGTGTGTGTGTGTACACAAATGCAAACACACAACAGACACGCCCACAGACAGTGACACACGTGAATCAGCTGACTTGGGTCGAACTGCTTCCTCCCTGACACAAAATTGATACGAAGATTTCAGTGTATTCGTGTGCACTCGCTGACTCATGGACCCTCGGTTCGCATCCCTCAATCTGCTGTCCAGCTGACCTTTTGGGAGGCTGATCTAGCGGTGCTGAGGGGGCTGGTTGAAATTTCTACGCAAAGGAGTGAGAGTAATAACCCCCCCACCCCACCCTCACGGCCCCTCCCTCCGATACCCTTCCCCCTGATTCCTGTTGCTGCGAGCTATATAAAGACGGCGGAGGACGAGGGCGTCGCAGTCAGCGGCGAGGACCGACGCCAAAGGGAACTTGACTCACGGAAGGTTTTGCTTTCTGATCTTCAACATGAATCTTGTATGACTTCCCTGTTCTCACTTTCAATTTTGAATACTATTGATAATGAAATAGCTATGATGCTTTATAAATGCATAATGTGAAAAAGTGTCACACGAATATACATTAAAATTACAATTGTTCAAAATAATACAAGGATAAAAGTGGATTCCTACATACAAGAAACTAATACCTGTGTACCACCTCCAGCTGGTGTTGCTTCGCTGGTGGGCGTGGCCACCTGCAGCACCTCCTCATCGTGGGGCGGATCGGTTTGTGCACGTCAATCTCCAGCACGTGAGTTATCGTCTTTGTTTTCTTCCTTGTGAATTAAATGTTTAGATCATCTCTCTCCTTCTCTTTCTCTCTCTCTCTCTCTTTGTTAACTTTCTCTTTTTGTTACAGTTACGTTAACGACGAAGGGAAAGAGGTGAGATGGTGGAGGCCGGACTGCCCGGCCCATAGGTCTCAGGACGCAGCCTGACCGGACTTGGACGTCGAAGAGGAAGTCATTTCCGATCGCGAGGAACCGTCGCCTCGCGCTTCCGCCGAGACTCGCGCGCTTGCCCTGCCTCGGCCACGAAACCCGCGCGTCACGAACGAGGTTCGCCCGCTCTCGCGAAGACTACCCACTTTGTTCGCCAGGCCATCTCTGTTCCTCGAACTCGCTTCTGTCCATAGAGCTGAGGCTGCCCTCGACGTGAAGCTGAAACTCGTTTCGTCCAAGTAGGAGCTGCTCCTGCTCCTCGACATGAGGTAGAGACGCGCTTTGTTCAAGTTCCTGCTCCCCAGGACGAACTTGAAGTAGAGACTCGCTTCGTTCAAGTTGATGTCCCTGAAGTAGAAACCCGTTACGTCCAAGTTCCCGTTCCTCAGCCAAAGGCAGAAACTCGCTTCGTTCAAGTTGGAGCTCCTCGCCGTGAAGTAGAAACTCGCTTCGTCCAAGTCGAGGCCGCTCCTGCTGCTCCTCGTTTCGTCCAGCTGGAAGCTGTTGCTGCACCGCGTCGGGAAGTGGAAACGCGTTTCCTTCAGTCAGCCAGTCTGTCTCTTGCTCCTGGAGCTGTGGAGCTGGAGCCAATCCGCGCCGAAGCCGCCCCGGTGACTCGTTTCGTGGACCGAGACGACTTTTTGTACCACGCCGGCCACTTCGGTGGCCGCCGAAGGGGACGACCTGCCTTCGGAAGTCGTTCCTCTCACTCGTCCGCCGACAGCAGCGCCGAGAAGTGAGCCCGACGGAACGTTTCGCTTGTAACTTCGATAGCGATGTTCGCTATTGCGTTTCCTTTAATATTATGATTATTCTATATTCCTTGTTTCAATGGCCCTGTGGAATCAGCTGTTTACATGTGCTTCACAATAACATCTGGATCATTATATTGTATGAAGAAGTTCCTCAGATTTTTTAGAGGACATTTTAAAGACATGGTCAGATGTAGTCTAAATTAACATAAGTTTCTATGATGCATATATGTATTTGCATAGACACATACACGCACATCTATATGAATAGTGATACAGAGTGAGAAAGAGAGAAAGCATAAATACGCTCACAGAAATATATATATATATAAATATATATATATATATATATATATATATATATATATATATATATATATATATATATATATATATATATATATATATATATATGTATATATATATGTATGTATGTATGTATGTATACATGTATAGATACACGCCACATGCGTGTACACACACACATATATATAATCATTCGTATATACATGAGAGAGAGACCACAAAAACGCGCACACAGACACACACGCACGCGCGCGCATGCACATGCAGGCGATTGAACTTGAAATTGATTCATTTATGCAGCGGATAAATGCATAATGAATAATTCTAGAAACGAAATAAGGCAAGAAACCTAGTTAGACTGATACTACTGAGGTCTGTCACTCTTTTGAGAATCACAGAATACCGAACTGCTTAACTCCATAACAAGCAATTACATGACAAAAGTAGATACAGAACCAATGACGTGAAAAGGTGAGTAAAAAGTCAAGAGTTAGGAAGATATGGAATAAAAAAAAAATTGTACAGACTGTCTTTGCATGACATCATTGAGGAAGCATCATGTCTTTGTGATGGCGAATCTCTCTAAACATTGACGCCGTAAAGCAAAATACAAAACCCAAATTGATTTCATGAAGTTGGATTAATCTTAGATGGAAGAGAGAAATGTCATAAACAAAAAGATTTTAAAAGCAAATGAAGTGGAAAAATATATAAAGCTCACTAAGTAATTACTAATGACTCGGAGACAGTTTATCTGTTGCTCCTCAAAAACATGGCCATTATAGGCGGATTATGTCAGAAAAGAGTATTCTCTTATATTCATAACTCTATGATAGAGGACGTCTCAAAGCTCAATATATTTTAGTCTCATCCAATACTATGTTTTCAGTTTAGATTCTCATCTAGAAATACTCTTAAAACTTTAATGCTCATCCTTCTCGATTGGGCTATATCATTAATGTCTAACAAAAACAACAAAGGACCTAAGAGTGAACCTTGCGGAACCCCAAACGAAGTAGTGACCTGGGAAGAGGACCCTTACGGGTAATGTAAGGCCTCATCCAAGAATGGGCAGTACCTCCGATTCCAAAGGGATGCAAGGTACTTTAGTGGGTAACAACCCATGGCTTACTGTGACAAAACGTTCCTAAGATCTGCTCAAATTGACAGTGTTGCGAAATCTATATCTACCTATCTATATATGAATTTATCTGTCCATTAGTCTGTCTATCTATTATACTTACAAATGATTGGTGAATGATGAAATGGCTGTTTCAATTGATTACTTTTTACGAAAACAAAATATGTAAGTCAGACAGATGCAATTTTAAATGAGACAATGTTCTAGAAGACCATGAGTTATTTTTTCCAGTGGTTTGTTAATAATACTGAAATTTGAGATGGGCTTCTAATTTTTAATTCTATCATTTTCTCTCTCTATATATATGTATGTGTGTGTGTGTACACACATACACACACACACACACACACACACACACACACACACATATATATATATATATATATATATATATATATATATATACATATATATATATTTATATATATATATATATGTATATATATATATATATATATATACATAGACCCACATAATATATGCATTACATATATCAAATCAATGTTGCTGTATATATATGTATATATATATATATATATATATATATATATATATATATATATATATATATATATATATATATATAGGCTCACATAATTTATGCTGTACATATATCAAATCAATGTTACCGTGTGTGTGTATGAATATATATATAATTATATATATATGTATATATACAAATATATCTATATTAAATGCGTTACTGAATTCTACCATCTTTCTCACATATATATGTATGTATATAAATATGTATATACACATATATATGTATGTATATATACATATTTATGTTATATATATACATATGTGTCTGTGTATAAACACACAACAGACACGCCCACAGACAGTGACACACGTGAATCAGCTGACTGGGGTCGAACTGCTGCCTCCCTGACACAAAATTGATACCAAGATTTCAGTGTATTCGTGTGCACTCGCTGACTCATGGACCCTCGGTTCGCATCCCTCACTCTGCTGTCCAGCTGACCTTTTGGGAGGCTGATCTAGCGGTGCTGAGGAGGCTGGATGAAAGGAGTGAGAGTACCCACCCCCCTACCCCACCCTCCTCGCTCCTCCCTCCGATACCCTTCCCCCTGATTCCTGTTGCTGCGAGCTATATAAAGACGGCGGAGGACGAGGGCTTCGCAGTCAGCGGCGAGGACCGACGCCAAAGGGAACTTGACTCACGGAAGGTTTTGCTCTCTGATCTTCAACATGAATCTTGTATGACTTCTCTGTTCTCACTTTCAGCTTTGAATACTATTGATAATGAAATAGTTATGATGCTTTACTAATGCATAGTGTGAAAAAGTGTCACACGAATATACATTAAAATTACAATTGTTCAAAATAATACAAGGATAAAAGTGGATTCCTACATACAAGAAACTAATACTGTGTACCACCTCCAGCTGGTGTTGTTTTCCCTGGTGGGCGTGGCCACCTGCAGCACCTCCCTCATCGGGGCGGATCGAGCCAGGGACGTCGACCTCCAGTACACGTGAGTTATCGTCTTTCTTTTATTCCTTGTTAATTATACCTTTCTCCTGACTGATCATCTCTCTCCTTCTCTTTCTCTCTCGTT
>BOPN01000404.1:321128-331128 GCA_017312705.2 Penaeus japonicus | reverse complement strand
AGTTATATGTAAATATCAGAACTTTATGGCAACAAAAACCTAACTGACAGCCTCTTCCGGTCGAAACGATCGGGGAAAAAAGCCCACGAGTAAAAACAAGCTGTACCTTGTGTGCATACATCAGTATTTTGTCACCAGTTGGAACAATAAACAATTGACCTTTGCATCCATCACCCCCGCATCTGTTGCTTCTCTGTTCAGGTAACCTTTCAGGGGGGGAGGGAAGGGGTATGGGGGGGGAGTAATGTAGCGGTGCTGAGAAGCGCTGACTCAAAAAAGAAAAAAAAAGGTGAATACCCTCTACGCAATGAAGCAAGGATTGTTTGGTGTATATAAGGAGCGGCGAGGCTGGTCCCCCTCGCAGTCAGCGTTGAGGTTCGACGCCACGAAGAGCCTGAATCGAGGAAGGTCTTGCTCGCTGAACTTCAGGATGAAACTTGTGAGTATTCTCTCTCGACACTTGGATCAACGATGATTTGGATTTCGTGTTCTCTGTGGAAGCTTTGTCTGGTGATGTTTGTTTTAGATGATGTATTAGTAACTAAAAAAAAGAAAAAGAAAAACAGTCATGATAAAGTTAAGGTTGGTTAACCCGAGATTAATATATAAACTGTTGCTGATAGCTGGTGCTGTTGGCGCTGGTGGGCGTGGCCTCTTGTGGCACCTCCCCCATGGGGGCGGATCGAGCGAGGGACGTCGACCTCCGATACACGTAAGTTCATCCTTCTCCGTCTATCTATCGATCTATTAATTCATGAATCCCCCCCACTCTCTCTCTCTGTTTATATATCGATTTATATATCTCTTTCTCACTCCTTTTATCTTTTCCTTTCTTTCGCAAGACTAAATGCGTCTTCGATGAGAGTAAGAATATTCCTTTTTTTCTGAGGTGGAGATGTCTGTTTCAGTTACGTTAACGACGAAGGGAAGGAGGTGAGAGTGGCGGTGGAGGCCGACCGCCTCGGCCTGTCCCTCCGGACGCAGCCCGACTCGGACTTGGACGTCGAAGAGGAAGTCATTTCCGATCGCGAGGAACCGTCGCCTCGCGCTTCCGCCGAGACTCGCGCGCTTGCCTCTGCCTCGGCCACGAAACCTGCGTCACGAACGAGGTTCGCTCCGCTCGCGAAGACTACCCACTTCGTTCAAGCAGAAGCCGCTCCTGCTCCTCGAACTCGCTTCGTCCAGGCTGAGGCTGCTCCTCGACGTGAAGTTGAAACTCGCTTCGTCCAAGTAGGAGCTGCTCCTGCCCCTTCCCCTAAGGTAGAGACACGTTACGTCCAAGTTCCCGCTCCCCAGCCAAAAGCAGAGACTCGTTTCGTCCAAGTAGAAGCTCCTCGCCGTGAAGTTGAAACTCGTTTCGTCCAAGTAGGAGCTGTTCCTGCTCCTCGACATGAGGTAGAGACGCGCTTTGTTCAAGTTCCTGCTCCCCAGCACGAACTTGAAGTAGAAACTCGCTTCGTTCAAGTTGATGTCCCTGAAGTAGAAACCCGTTTCGTTCAAGTTCCCGTTCCTCAGCCGAAGGCAGAAACTCGCTTCGTTCCTCGCCCTGAAATAGAAACTCGTTTCGTCCAAGCGAGTGCCATTCCCGCCCCTCGCCGTGAAGTAGAAACTCGTTTCGTCCAAGTCGAGGCCGCTCCTGCTGCTCCTCGTTTCGTCCAGCTGGAAGCTGTTGCTGCACCGCGTCGGGAAGTGGAAACGCGTTTCCTTCAGCTTGGGTCTGTCTCTGCTCCTGCCGTGGGAGCTGGCTTCGTCCGCGCCGAAGCCTCCCCGGTGACGCGTTTCGTGGAGCGAGACGACTTTTTGTACCACGCCGGCCAATTCGGTGGACTTAGGGGACGACCTGCCTACGGAAGTGGTCACTCCGACTCATCCGCCGACAACAGCGCCGAGAAGTGAGCGCGACGGAAAGGCACACCGTCTGGTTCTACTTTGCCTCCCGCCCATTGACGCGACGCCTGCCTCACACTTATTTACATGTATCTTGTGGGTTTGTAATGGCGTGAGAGTGAAAACACCCTTTTCCTTATCCTTTTCTTTACTCACTGGTCTTTTTTCCTTTCGAATATAACTAGATATTGGAATGAAAACTGGTATTTATTATTCTACTATCCTTTGTATCTCACAGAATGCATAAGATAAAAAGGGTTGGCGATAAATATAACACAGGTAAAATGATAACACGAAAATGTGTGTTTATATATATATATATATATATATATATATATATATATATATATATATATATATATATACAAATTTTACCTCCCTGACCAGGACTAGAACCCGAGCCGTCAGATTGACAGGCCCGGCCTTTAATCCAATAGACCACACGACCCACTAAATGCCTTGCATCCATCATGGAGATCACCTATGTGCTCATAGCAGAGCAGTGATAGCGAGGTTTTACAGACAATTCCATATATTCCTAGGTAAAATTTGTATTTCTATATTAAATGCGTTACTGCATTCTACCATCTTTCTCACACAGGATATATATATATATATATATATATATATATATATATGTATGTATGTATAACATACCTCCCTGACCCGGAGTCCAACGTCTGCCGCCCTCGGTTCGACTCCGGGTCAAGGAGGTATGTTATACTACTATATCAATGCGGTATTGCATTATTCCATCTTATATAGTAACCTCAGGTCTTCTGACTTTGTTGTTGAATTACTGAACCAATGCCACCGAGTGCCCACGGGGATTGTCTGTAAAACTTCGCTATCATTACTGCAATATGAGTAGATAAGTAAATTCTATGGAGCTAGTCTGGTCCTAGTTTGACAATGCGGTATTGCATTATTCCATCTTATTTATATATATATATATATATATATATATATATATATATATATATATATATATATATATGACTGGCAAAACACTCTTCCGTGTTGATAGAATGGCAGATAAATAGGTTTTGTGTATATTGGGTTTATCTGACACACACACACACACACACACACACACACACACACACACACACACACACACACACACACACACACATATATATATATATATATATATATATACATATATATATATATATATATATATATATATATATATATATATATTATAAGACACGATTGGCCTCCTCCTGCTCACATGCGACTCCCTGTGTACAAAACAGATTCTAAGAGTATGTATGGTGTCGACATGCATGGTGTCAAGAGATAAAGGAACATATACTGATGGTGTTCGTGAAGCGAGGTGTGCAGATGCTTGCACGCAGAATCTGCAGGAATGCTGTGATGAGGAAGGAAGATATATGTCCATGCAAGCAAAAAAGCAGAAATTAACAACTCTAGTCAGAATACACGACTATTTAGAGATAATCAAGGAAATAATAACGACGTCAGGGAAACATTTGGAAAATATATATACAAACTTAAAAGCTCTATACCATGGAAGGGTGACATATATACCCGTCACATTTTCCCGACGCCCCACCCCACAGGTTCTTTACTACGGGCCATAGATCAAAACCATAAAGCTGTCCATCTAAAGCTTGAAATTAGCTGTCTGACCAGCTTGTGATAACAGTGTGCTTTATAATTACCGTTTGAGGATATAAAAACTTCGGAAGGCTGCAGCTACAGTGAGGGGGGGCTGATAATCCTCCTTGCTTCCCCCTCCCCCCCTCTCCCCCCTGTAGATCTGCTAGGCAACAGTGGTGATAATGATAGCGATGATAATAATGATTGCAATAACAATATCAATATGCATGATGATTATGACAATGATACCAGTTCTACTACTACAAATAATAATAAGACTAATAACGATGATAAATATATATATATATATATATTATAAGACACGATTGGCCTCCTCCTGCTCACATGCGACTCCTAGTGTACAAAACAGATTCTAAGAGTATGTATGGTGTCGACATGCATAGTGTCAAGAGATAAAGGAACATATACTGATGGTGTTCGTGAAGCGAGTTGTGCAGATGCTTGCACGCAGAATCTCCATGAATACTGTGATGATGAAGGAAGAGATATGTGCATGCAAGCAAAAAAGCAGAAATTAACAACTTTAGTCAGAATACACGACTATTTAGAGATAATCAAGGAAATAATAACGACGCCAGGGAAACATTCGGAAAATATATATACAAACTTAAAAGCTCTATACCATGGAAAGGTGACATATATAGATCAAAACCATAAAGCTGTCCATCAAAGGTTGAAATTAGCGGTCTGACCAGCTTGTGATCACAGTGTGCTTTATAATCACCGTTTGAGGATATAAAAACTTCGGAAGGCTGCAGCTACAGTGAGGGGGGCCTTGCTTCCCACTCCCCCCTCTCCCCTCTGTAGATCTGCTAGGCAACAGTGGTGGTAATGATGGTAATGATAGTGATGATAATAATGATTGCAATAACAATATCAATATGCATGATGATTATGACAATGATACCAGTTCTACTACTACAAATAATAATAAGACTAATAATGATAATATATATATATATAGTGGATCTGTGATAATTGAACAGAGACACACCGATTTATCATGGCGTCCAAAGATGGCGGCAGCCATGAGGGAGAGGAGGCAGACACGAATGAGGTGAAGCCGAGCCAGATGGACCTGATCACTGCCATGCTGGCCGGTATGAGGGAAGAAATGGCACAAAGGGCAGAAGAGCAGGCACAGAGGGCATGGGAGCAGGCGTACCATCTCGTCGAGATGCAGGCAAGGAAGGCAGAGGAACAGTTCTGCCATCTTGTTGAGGTGCTACAGGGCAATCTCGCATCTGTGAAGATGGAAACTCAGCAGTACACCGACAAAGCGTGCGGCAGCGTGAAGAGTGAACTGCTGGAGGAGGTGCAGACTCTGAAAGGCGAGGTTCAGGGCCTGAGGGAGGAGGTGAAGGCAGAAAGGCGGCGTCACGAGGTAGCAACGTCGCACGCGGAGAAGGCAGACGAGGTTCTGGCAACAGATGCCAGAGTGTCAGATTTACTGGGGTCTGCCTGGAGTCCGTGGCAGGGAACCCCCGGGCCTCGCAGCGTCGTGTCGGAGCCGGTGGCCGCTGCAGGAGGCTGGGGACCCATCGGAACCGCTCCCTTGGGTACAGGTGGCGGCAAACTCGGACCCGGTCAACCCGCCTCGTTGCCTCCCTCACCCCCTCCCTCCCCTCCGGGCGTGTTAGTTCACGGCACGCGTTCTCCACCCCGCAGCCCCTCGGCCTCCAGACATTCTGTGAGGCGTAAGCCAGCTGAGTACGACGGGAAGGTGGCCTGGGAGGCATATGTCGCCCAATTTGAAATGCTGGCATCTGCCCAGGGCTGGGGCCAGGAAGAGAAGGCACTGCAGCTGGTAACAGCACTAAGGGGCCCCGCGGTGGAAGTGTTGGGACATCTACCGCCATCCCAACATGCCTCTTACACCAGCGTGGCGGAGGCTTTAAAACGCCGTTTCGGCCATCAACACCAGGCCGAGGTATATCGGGCCCGCTTGAAGAAGCGGACTCGTGAGCGTGGCGAGACCCTATCCCAGCTGGCGCAGGACGTGGAGGCGCTGGTAAGGAGGTCGTACCCTGCGGCTGCAGAAGAGATGATCGTGGTACTGGCCCGCGATTTCTTTGTCGACGCTTTGCAGGACCAGCAGCTGCAAATCTACGTCAAGCAGGCACACCCTGAGGACCTGCAGGTGGCGAGGCCTTCCTGAAGGGAACCAGTGGCCAAGAGCCGGCCGCCCAGAACCGCCGTGACCTCTGGGGCCGGAAAGTGAAAATGAAGGCAGTGTCGAGGAGGGTGAGCCCGTACAGATTCCACGGCTCGTGTTGGGGCTGTGGCGAAGAAGGGCACAGACGCAGTCGGTGTCCGACGGAGAGGAGAATGCGTCCTCTCAACCGGACGGATTCTGATGCCTTCCAGAAGTGTTATAAGGACTGTGGCAGGTCTGGCCACCACCTGAGTACCTGCCCCAAGGCTAAGGATGTGGTGCAGGCAGAAAACTCGGACAGGCTGGAGAAGGGGGCCGAAACCCAGCCGTCCTCGGTTCCTGGACCCCGACTTGAGTAGCTGCCGTCGACAACCAGCTCGATGCAGGTGGAGGGCTCAGTAGATGGGAAGCCATGCCGCCTGACAGTGGACACTGGAGCTGAGAAGACCCTAGTGCGGCCTGATATGTTGTCCACTACACGACTTCCAGACGCACCACAGAGATTGTGTGGTGTCACGGGGCATTGTGTGCAGCGCAAGGGGCAAGTGGAGGCTCGTATCGGCGTGGGCAGCGCGGTGCAGCGGCTGCTGATGTATGTCGCCGATCGGACGAGCCATGCTTGCTGGGCCTTGACTACCTGACGCAGAGTAAGGCGTCTGTCGACCTTGGACGGAAGCTGGTGAGGATGCACGGTAATGATGTGTCCTTGCTTCCGAAGGTTGGCTGTGCAGAGGTAGTTACGGCTGAGCGACTGCTCTCTGATGTCACCTATCGAATTCGCAGAGGGCGAAAGCGACCGTCTGTTGTCCACGTGGACCGGCTGTGGCGTTACCATGGGCCAGGAAGTTACTCCTGGGGCCATGGTGAAAAAGATGACGTAAACCCCAGTAGCGGCGATGAGGACGTGGCGGACGCTGACCCAGATGAGGACGAGCATTTGGACGGTGAGGGCGATGCAACAGACGTCAATGGTGACCATGAGCCAGGTATTGGGGCAGGAGATACTCCTCTGAGTGCCACTGCCAATTTGCCGCCGCCCACACCTCCACCAGAGCGACCCCAGCGAGAGCGAAGAAAGCCGGGCTGGATGAAAGATTTTTATGTTGTTTCTGAGAACTAAGTTACCATTACGTTTTCTTTTGTTTTGAAAGAATTTTATTTGTTTTTGAGGAATGATTTTCTTTATGTTTCCTGTTGTTTATTTCATGTTTAGGTATGTCAGAGCAGACGGGTCGTCTGCTTGATAGGGGGGGATAGTGCTACGCCAGTGGGTCTTTGTCTCTGTGCGAAACATGTGTTACTAATAAACTGATGTAAGCTGGACAAACATGACGTAATGTCTGGGCAAGCGGCGCGGAAGGAACGAGGCCAGGACAGACGCAGTTAGCTGCTGCCCCTGGGAAGACCTCGCGTGTGACCCTTGTGACCTGATACACTTTGTGTTGCCCTGTTATATGCTGTATTGTGCAGTGTGATGTGCTGCTTTCCCCCTGTATTGTGCCTATAGAAAAGTGTACGGGTAAAGAACTAGTGTAAATAAAGGAAAGACTGTTATTCTGTGTTTATTTCGTGCCCTGCCTCTCCACGTGGCGTTTCCCCTCGTGGTGTTCTGGGACGCTGTGATGTTCGGTGCCTCTTGGAGCTGTTCAGTGTTCACGACCCTGTGGTTCTCACGCCGTCTGTCTAGCCTGCCTCGTGTTGGTGGCAGATAGACGAGGCGGCCGGTGTAACAATATAATATACACACATATACATATATACTCAAATGAGAGAGAGAGAGAGAGAATAATAATAATGATAATAATAATAAGAAGAAATGATAGTGATATGAAAGATTATAGAGTATATTAAAAAGAAAAGGTAAGGGAACGAAAATTCCAAAATATTAAAGTCACCCTGTCAGACCGTTTTCTGCGATAAACTTTCATGGTAAACTATAATATTTTGGTAAGCTCACTTTTTATGGAACATCATGACGTTAAAATAAAATATTAGTAACCAAGATATGATGTTGTACATCATAAATTACCCTGAAAATGATTAATTTTCTGATATTTGTCCCAATAACATAGCATAATAGTTATATGCATGGATATGGTAATGATAGTAAAAAAAACTCTGATTCATGTATAAATAAAAGTTTATTAATGTGCACAGTGGCAGTTGGTTATTCCCGATAGTACTTATCTATCTGTCTATCTAACTATCACCCAATCTATCTATCTATATCAAACTATTCAAGGAAGTACTAGAAGAGTTAAGAAGAATGGAGTTGCCGATTAGAAAATTTATGCGTAGAGTATATAATTAAAAAAAATTGACACAATATTCCAAACTTGGATTCACAAATGATAATGCTAATTTAGTGATAATTATCATTATTACATTAGGGAATTATGGTGGTATTGATAATTATATAAATTGCAAGAACATTGATAGTAATGACATAAATGATGATGATAGTATTTTTTATTGTAAAGATATTGACGTAAATGATAATACAAATTATAATGATGGTGATGATAATGATAAAAGTTATAATAACAAAGATGATGATAACGATAATAAGGAGGATATGATGATGCTAATGATAATATTGATGATGGTAAAGATGATAATGCTGACATTAATAATAATGACAATAATGATGATAATGATGATACTAATGATAGTGATGATAATAATAATTATAATAATAATAACAATGATGATGATAATGACAATGATAACGATGATTACAATAATAACGATATTAACTAAATAATACCGATAACCATAATAATGATAACAATGATAATGATTATAATGATAAGATTATTATAACGATAATGATGATAATGATAATAAAAATGACATGATAATTATAGTGATACTAAATAATGAGGTCAATGACAACAATAACAGTGGTAATAATAATGATGATGATTATAAAAATGAAAATCATTGTAATAATGAAAATTATAATTATAATAATAATGATGATAAGAGTTGTAACAATAATAAGGATATTGATAACAGTAATGATAATGACTGCAAATATAGTAATGATGATAAGGATGATAATGATAATGATGAATATGATAATGATAATAATGATAATGATAATAATAATAATAATAATAATAGTAATAATAATGATAATAATAATGATAATAGTAACAATGATAATTATGATTATTATTATGATTATTATTATTATTATCATTATCATCATTATCATTATTATCATTATCAACATTATTATTATTATTATTATTATTATTATTATTATCATTATTATTATCATTATTATTACTATTATTATTATTATTATCATTATTATCATTATCATATTCATCGTTATCATTATTATCATTATTATTATACTGATAATAATAATAATAGTGATAGATAATCTGATAATAATAACGACAATAAAAATTATATTGATGATGATTGTGACAATTATAAGAATTATAAAATGATAATAATCATAGCTGCTATGATTATAAAAATTATAGCAAATCTATGCCAATTACTATAATCAAGTGATATAAAAGAAAATGACAATAACTATGACGATAACAAGCCTTGCAGTTGTTGTTGTTTTTAATTATTATCATTATTATATAATTTCTATTACAGTATGATTAATATATTTTTCTGTATTTGCGTCAGAGCTCTAAAGTTCAGAATCTGCTGAGCTCTAACTGAAATCCGCACATATATATATATATATATATATATATATATATATATATATATATATATAAATGTATATCTATATAAATATATGTATATATGTATATAAATGTACACACTCACACACACACACTACTACAGCTCTCCGCCCTCATAGATTCATGCAAAGCCTTCGACTGGGAATATATGGATTTTAGTAAGAGGCTGTCTGCAGTCATTGCATGATAATCTTTCTAGACTGTCAGCACAGGCCATGTTAACCATTCAGTAAAGATTTCCACAGTAACTGCACAGTCAAAAAAAAAAAAAAAAAAAAAAAAAAAAAAAAAAAAAAAAAAAAAAAAAAAATATATATATACATATATATATATATATATATATATATATATATATATATATATATATATATATATATAATATACACACATATACATATACACTAAAATAAAAGAGAGAGAAGAAGAAGGAAGAAGAAGAAAGAAAGAAAAAAAACATAAACATGGCTCGCACCATGATGTACATTCAACTTAATTTCCTTTTTCTTATTTACGTCACAAGGAACCGACTCTTCAAAGCATTGGTTAAGCTGCAAGACTGTTATTTACGCAACGCAGGCATGTTGTGCCC
>BOPN01000404.1:298628-303628 GCA_017312705.2 Penaeus japonicus | reverse complement strand
GGATGGGAAAGGGGGCGGTAGGGGGCGGGGGAGAGGGAAGAGGCAGGGGCGCCGGAGTAAGGGGAGGGGGTAAGGGGTTAAGGGGGGGTAGCCGCGCCCTGCACCTCAGACAGAAGGAACACAAAGTTTGTTCTTGGCGGTGAGGTTTTTTCAAATATGTTCCTTCACTTTCTTTTCCATTTTTGTTTTCTTTCTTTCTGTCTCTATGGCCGTTTCCTTTGTTCTCTTTTCTATTTTCTTTTGATTCTTGATTTTATCTCTCTCTCTCTCTCTCTTTTCTTTTATTTCTTACAGATTATTAGTGTTATTTATTTTACGCTCGTCGTCCACGTTAAAGAAAGAGGTAGGAAGGGGTTTTTGATTTCTCTTTCCGTATTTTGAGTATTTCTAAGGATATGAGGCGAGAGTATTCAACCTCATTTTTATTGACTTTGATACATTTTGAAGGAATCACACTATGCCAGCGGCCGCCTGATCGCTGATCATTCAGAGCTTCAGCAGATGAGAAGTTTTATTGCGTCTCATCTGTTGCTTGGCAGTGGATGACTGACGGCGGTAAACTTCTTTGTATTGTGTGTTTGTGTGTATCTTCTGATTTTTTTTTTAATGCATTGCGCTGGAAAGGTAATATCAGAAGGTACTTTGGATATATATTTTTTCTTTTATTAGCTTTTCTTAAAAAAAAAAAAAAAAAAACGCCCACTTGAAATCAGAAATAGCCCCGGAACCGCCCACGTTCTTCGGATGTAAAACCTGGTGTCCAGAAATAACACTGCGTTCAGGAATAATAATAGTCCGTAGAGGGATTTTGTACATTGCTCATCATGCCTTTTTTTTCTCCCTCGTTGGCATCATTATGTCCGAGGATAATGCCCGCTTGGAATATTCTCTAATAGTGCCACGGGTTAGACTATCTCGACGAGCCATTAGCCTAACAACTAATAATAGACATTTCTCACCCGGAAATGATCTAACGTTCACAGGAAGTTAAGACATGGTAGAAGGGGAGTATAAAAGCTAGACAGGGGGAGAAAATATGTAGACATATATGTAGACATAGACAAACCCTCATGCACTGTTGAAAGCTGACGTGCATGAGAGTGTATGTATGTATGTAACCTGTCTAGTCAGGGTAAGGCATGCGAACGCCGTGATGCCTGGCCTGGCCTGGCATGGCAACACTTTTTTTTTTCTTTTTCTTTTTTTTTTAGGCTGAGATATATCACGATTTTGCCATCTCCCTTACGTTCAAATTACGAGCAACGATTGCATGCAACGATTAAGTTGAAGCACTACGACTCGTTTTGAGAAAAGAGGGAAAAAGGCACGACAGTGAGTGAATACTTGCAACGTTCATTATGGTTTTGAGTGTCCATGCGCGGTGCAAGGTGAGTGAATGAATATACGGCGGTGATTGCAACCCTGCAGATCCCGTGGAGAACTTTGCTGAGATTCGTCGCTAAAGGTTACAGCTCCCCATCCCTCCCTCTCTACCCCCACCCTCTCCCTACCCTGCCCCCCTGAACCCACTACCATCCTCCTCTCGCCTCCTTCCTCTTCTCTTCTCTCCTCCTCCTCCTCCTCCTCCTCCTCTATCTGCTTCTCCTTCTCGTCCTCTCTCCTACTTCTGCTTCTCTCCTCTCTCTCTCTCCTCTTCCTTCCTCCTTCCTCTTCTCTCTTCTCTCCTCTTTCCTCTCTCCTACTCCTCAGTCTCTTTCTCCTTTACATCCCTCTCCCCCTCCTCCTCCTCCTCCTTCTCCTCCTCCTCGTTCCCCTCCTCCTCCTCCTCCTCCTCCTCTTTCTCCTTCTCTTCCTCCCCCTCTCCCTCTCCCTCCTCCCCTCCTCCTCCTCTTCTTTCTCCTTCTCCTCCTCTTCCTCCTCCTCCTCCTCTTCTTCCTACTCCTCCTCCTCCTCTTCCTACTCCTCCTCCTCCCCTTCCTCCTCCTCCTCCCGTTTAGCCACAGATCTGATATATCGGAAAGTAATAGCGGAGTCACAAGAGGAATCTCGTCGCAAAACTTTCAAACTTTCTGGTCTCGTGTCTGAGGAGCCAATATTTTGATGAAATTTCAATGTGGATACTATTCATTCTGCCCCCACCACCCCACCCCACCTCTCTCTCTCTCTCTATCTATCTATCTATCTATCTGTCTCTCTTTCTGTCTATCTATCTGTCTCTCTTTCTGTCTCTGTATCTCTCTCTCTGTCTCTCTTTCTCTCTCTGTCTCTCTCTGTCTCTCTCTCTCTCTCTCTCTCTCTCTCTCTCTCTCTCTCTCTCTCTCTCTCTCTCTCTCTCTCTCTCTCTCTCTCTCTCTGTGTCTCTGTCTGTCTCTCTCTCTCTCTCTCTCTCTCTCTCTCTCTCTCTCTCTCTCTCTCTCTCTCTCTCTCTCTCTCTCTCTCTCTCTCTCTCTCTCTCTCTCTCTCTCTCTGTGTGTGTGTGTGTGTGTGTACGCGCGCGTGTGTATCTGTGTATGCGTACATATATGTACATATATTTATGTTATATATAATATATAATATATAATATATGATATATGATATATGATATATAATGTATATATACATACATACATACATACATACATACATACATTGGGGTATGGAAAGAAACCTAGAGAGAAAGAGAAAGAAAGAAAAAAAAGAGAGAGAGAAAACCCACTCATGCATGTTCGAAGTGCCACCACTACTACAGACGTCGCTGAATGATAACGCAATTGCATACAGTATTGTCTCTTAAGTGGTTGAACTCGTTAAGCCGTTAATGCAAGCACCACTCTAAGCACTTTCTCGATGAGGTGTTATGAACTCTTGTAAAGAAGAGGGGGCTGGGGGGGAAGGGGGGTGGAAGGGGGTTTGGTTAAGAGGGAGAAGGAGATTACCCTTAACCTCACATACTCCCCCTCCCCCCCTCACATACCCCCTCTCCCCTCTTATATCACGCCCACTTTAACAGATCACCGTGATTCCTGAAAGTGCTTTACAACGCATTTCTTTTCCGGAGTTTCTTCAGTAATGTGGAGGCAGTCAGTGTCTTGCGAAGAGGGAATAAAGAGGAAACGGGAGAGGGAGGAAAGAGGGGAAGGAAATATCCTGCATCTCCACCCCCTTCACCCTCCCATCTTCCTGAAACCCGTCACTTCCCCCCCACCCTACCCCCACCCCCTTCCTCCTCACTCCCTGTTCATGTGAAAGCTACCAGCTTGATGTAAAGGTTTATCAGAGTGTGTAAAGCAGCTTTGGCTACGATGCCTCGAATTCGCAGTACCCCAGCTTTCCCTTCCTCCCTCTCTTCCCCCCTTCCCATCCCCCTCACCCCACCCCCGACGCCCCACCCCTTCCCCCCACGGTGCACCTGCCCACCCGCGCTCACCCCCACCCACGGAGGTGTAACCCAGTGGAACTTCGCGTGCCCCGCCAGTTGGCCCTCTGCCCACAGTGCCTAGTGCCAGCCTGCCCTACACCGTGGCACCTCCTCCCTACGCCCCCTTCCAACCCTACTTTTTCCCACGTACTTTTCTCAATCTCAGTAAGCCTCTGTCCACTTCGTTGCATTTATTTGTTCCTTTCTGATCAAGACGTCGTGTTCCTCTATTTGCCCCAGTGTGTTCACTAGTTCGATTTCTTCGGGTCTTTGTTTCGCCTCTGCTTTATCCGCTTTTATATATTTTCTTCTACTTTTTTTTTCTTTTTTTGTACCAGCTGTCGTCCTTATTTACGTCCGACCTGTGATGTTTCCTGTTTGCGTATTTCGGTGCTCTGTCAGTGGGCAATACTTTTGTCGTTTTGTCGTAATTTAGGTGTTTGATCGTATTGCTTCACAGCATGATTATCACGACAAGAAGCATGATTATCATAACAAGATTATAATTCGCGTGACACGACTACAGTCAAGCATTAAAATCAGGAGCAAGCAATAAAAACAAAGTCCTTTTGGTGGAAGGGACGCGAGACGCATTGGAGGCTATGTGCCGCTTGTTTATTGAACTCAACTGAACACACAAACAAGATAGAGAGGGGAAAAAAAAGTATTATTACATTTCCTTTTGGACAGGAAACAGCAGCCAAATGTGTACACCGCACTCAGCCATGAATCTCACATACACTTGGAAACAGTAATTCACTCGAGACTCTTCTACGCTGGGAAAATACATGTCCTTATTACAAGGTCGTGTGTTGTGTGATGGAGAGAGGGGGGAGAGGGAGACGGAGGGAGAGAGAGGGGGGAATGGGGGAGGAGTAGGGGAGGGAGACAGGGGGAGAGGGAAGGGAAGGGTTAGGGGAGGGAGTGAGGGGGAGAGGAAAGGGAAGGGGAAGAGGGAGTGGGAGGGAGAGAGGGGGAGAGGGAGACGGAGGGAGAGAGAGGGGGAAAGGGGGAAGGGTTAGGGGAGGGAGAGAGGAGGAAAGGGAGGGAGAGAGGGGAGAAGGAGACGGAGGGAGAGAGGGGGAAAGGGAGACGGAGGGAGGGAGAGGGAGAGGGAGGGAGAGAGGGGAGAAGGAGATGGAGGGAGAGAGGGGGAGAGGGAAATAGGAGGAGAAGGAGAGACAGATGGAGAGCGAGAGAGAGAGAGAGAGGGAGGGAGAGAGAGAGAGAGAGAGAGAGAGAGAGAGAGAGAGAGAGAGAGAGAGAGAAAGAGAAAGAGAAAGAGAAAGAGAAAGAGAAAGAGAGAGAGAGAGGAGAAGTAATACAGACAGAGACGGGAAGAGAGAGAGTGACAAAGGGGGAGAGAGGTAAAAGTGAGAAAGTGAGAAAGAGAGGGGGGGAGCGAAGATAGAAAGACAGAAACAGAGAGACAGAGAGAGAGAGGGAGAGAGAGAGAGAGAGAGAGAGAGAGAGAGAGAGAGAGAGAGAGAGAGAGAGAGAGAGAGAGAGAGAGAGAGAGAGAAGTATGAATAGGTAGATACAGAAGCAGAGATAGATATGATAAATGAGAGAAAGAGAAAGAGAGAATCAGAGAAGAAGAAAACAGAGACAGAGACAGAGAGAGAAAAAAAACGGAGAT
>BOPN01000404.1:275000-277500 GCA_017312705.2 Penaeus japonicus | reverse complement strand
CCATCACTATCATCCTCAGCATTATTATTATTATTGTTATTATTATTATTATTACTATTATTATTCTTGTTATTGTTCTTATAATTATTGTTATTTTTACAATTCTATTGTGTGTGTGTGTGAGAGAGACAGAGAAAGAGAGAGAGCAGAGACAGAAAGAGAGATAGAGAAAGAGAGACAGAAATAGACAGAGAGAGAGAGAAAGAGAGACAGGAAGAGAGTAGAGACAGAGAAAGAGAGTAGAGACAGAGAGAGACAAAGAAAGAGTGAGAGAGAGAAAGAGAGCAGAGACAGAGACAGAGAGAAAGAGAGAAAGAAAGAAAGAGAGCAGAGACAGAGGGAGACAAAGAAAGAGAGCAGAGACAGAGGGAGACAAAGAAAGATATACAGAAAAAGAGAACAGAATAGACACACACACACACACACACACACACACACACAGAGAGAGAGAGAGAGAGCGAGCGCAGAGAGAACAGAGAGAAGAGAGAGCAGAGAACAGAGACAGAGAGAGAGAAAGAAAGAAGAGAGACAGAAAGAGAGAAGAGACAGAGAGATATATAAAGAGAGACAGAAAGAGAGCAGAGACAGAGAGAAAGGAAGAGACACACAGAGAGAAACAGACAGAGAGAAGGAAAGAGAGAGAGAGAGGGAGAGAGAGAAGAGACGGAGAGAGAGAGAAAGAAAGAGAGCAGAGCCAGAGAGAAAATTAATCAGCTGTTGCGGTCACGTAAACAAACCTCTACCAAAGTAACATTCAGATATTACCCCAGTCGGTTATTTCATGTCCCTAACACGTTCCTGAGCTATATATATATATATATATATATATATATATATATATATATATATATATATATATATATATATATATATATATATATATATTATATTAAAGAACAACTAATAAATGAAAGAAAACGTGACGAGAGAAGATCATTTGATATTTAAGGGAGGAGGTTCGAGTCTATTAAGGGGAGGAGGTTCGAGTCTATTAAGGAGGTCTGTTAAGGAGGGAGGTTCCAGTCTCATCAGAGGAAGTTCGAGTCTATTAAGGGAGGAGGTTCGAGTCTATTAAGAGAGGAGGTTCGAGTCTATTAAGGGAGGAGGTTCGAGTCTATTAAGGGAGGAGGTTCGAGTCTATTAAGGGAGGAGGTTCGAGTCTATTAAGGGAGGAGGTTTGAGTCCTTTAAGAGAGGAGGTTTGAGTCCTTTAAGAGAGGAGGTTCGAGTCTATTAAGGGAGGAGGTTCGAGTCTATTAAGGGAGGAGGTTCGAGTCTATTAAGGGAGGAGGTTCGAGTCTATTAAGGGAGGAGGTTCGAGTCTATTAAGAGAGGAGGTTCGAGTCTATTAAGGGAGGAGGTTCGAGTCTATTAAGGGAGGAGGTTCGAGTCTATTAAGGGGGAGGGAGGTTCGAGTCCTAATTAAGGGGAGGATCGAGTCTATTAAGGGAGGAGGTTCGAGTCTATTAAGGGAGGAGGTTCGAGTCTATTAAGGGAGGAGGTTCGAGTCTATTAAGGGAGGAGGATCGGAGTCTGTAGGGAGGGAGGTTCGAGTCTATTAAGGGAGGGGAGGATCCCGAGTCTATTAAGGGAGGAGGTTCGGTCCTATTAAGGGAGGAGGTTCGAGTCTATTAAGGGAGGAGGATCGAGTCTATTAAGGGAGGAGGTTCGAGTCTATTAAGGGAGGAGGTTCGAGTCTATTAAGGGAGGAGGTTCGAGTCTATTAAGGGAGGAGGTTCGAGTCTATTAAGGGAGGAGGTTCGAGTCTATTAAGGGAGGAGGTTCGAGTCTATTAAGGGAGGAGGTTCGAGTCTATTAAGGGAGGAGGTTCGAGTCTATTAAGGGAGGAGGTTCGAGTCTATTAAGGGAGGAGGTTCGAGTCCATTAAGAGAGGAGGTTCGAGTCCTTTAAGGGAGGAGGTTCGAGTCCTTTAAGGGAGGAGGTTCGAGTCCTTTAAGGGAGGAGGTTCGAGTCTATTAAGGGAGGAGGTTCGAGTCTATTAAGGGAGGAGGATCGAGTCCATTAAGAGAGGAGGTTCGTGTCTATTAAGGGAGGAGGATCGAGTCTATCAAGGGAGGAGGTTCGAGTCTATTAAGGGAGGAGGTTCGAGTCTATCAAGGGAGGAGGTTCGAGTCTATTAAGGGAGGAGGTTCGAGTCCTTTAAGAAAGGAGGTTCGAATCTATAAATAGCACCGATGGAGAAGTTATGAGTACGAAGCGTTTTGCGCTGATGACGTTTTTTATTGGTCTGATTCCAATTTAAACGGGTCGATTAAGCGTCTATGATCCCACTGTGAGAATCTCTCTCTCTCTATCTCTCTCTCTCTATCTATCTATCTCTCTCTCCCTCTCTCTCTCTATCTATCTATCTATCTCTCTCTCCCTCTCTCTCGCTCGTTCGCTCTCTCTCTCTCTCTATCTATCTATCTATCTATCTATCTATCTCTTCCTCTCTCTCTCTCTCTCGCTCTCTCCCTCTCTCCCTCTCTCCCTCTCTCTCG
>BOPN01000404.1:255000-257500 GCA_017312705.2 Penaeus japonicus | reverse complement strand
CTCCCAGGTCTTGTTGCTAAGGCCGATGCCAAGTAGCGGTTATTGTCAAGGTATAAAGACCCAGTGTTCTTGAAAGTGCTAATACTCATAGCCAGTTATTTGCATTCCTCTGTGCCGCTGGATAATACAACTGCAGTGGAACTCTCAAGATTCTTAATATATTTTTTCTGTCTCATTTTGCAGTGGAACTCTCAAGATTCTTAATATATTTTTTCTGTCTCATTTTGCAGTGGAACTCTCAAGATTCTTAATATTTTTTCTGTCTCATTTTGCAGTGGAACTCTCAAGATTCTAAATATTTTTTTCTGTCTCATTTTGCAGTGGAACTCTCAAGATTCTTAATATATTTTTTCTGTCTTAGTTTGTTGTGTTACGTCGCGGAGTAAATCTATCCGGGTTTGAGATAAGAATCGAATCATTTTCTTTTGTTTGTTCTAAAGCTATGGTGATGTTTTTTTTTTGTTTGTTTGTTTGAAGCTATGATGGTGTTTGTCAATAGATTCCGAAATTGTTGTAGTGTTTATTGAGGGATTCCGAACGTCCGTAGCGCAGGCAGCCTAACCTACATTGCTTGGAAATGTCATGGTCCTTTCTCTCTTTCTCTCTTTTTCTTTCTCTATCTTTTTCGCTTAATCTCTTTCTATAATTCTTTCTCTATCTCTATCTATCTATCTATCTTTGTCACTCTTTCTCTGTTTCTCTTTCTCTCCCTCACTCTCTCTCTTGCCCCTTCTCCCCTCTCTCTTTTTTCTTTTTCCTTCTCCCTAATATATATATATATATATATATATATATATATATCCCTCCCCCTCTCTCTCTCTCTCTCTCTCTCTCTCTCTCTCTCTCTCCCTCTCTCCCTCCTCTCTCTCTCTCTCTCTCTCTCTCTCTCTCTCTCTCTCTCTCCCCCCCCCTCTCCCTCCCTCTCTCTCTCTCTCTCTCTCTCTCTCTCTCTCTCTCTCTCTCTCTCTCTCTCTCTCTCTCTCTCTCTCTCTCCCTCTCTCTCCCTCCCTCCCTCTCTCTCTCTCTCTCTCTCTCTCTCCCTCTCCCTCTCCCTCTCTCTCACCCATGCGTTGCGAGTGAAAGCAGACACCTGGCTTCATCCCAGACTTACGATTGGAACGAATGGACTTGGGCGTGGGCTGAGACTACGGGCGGCGCGCTGTGGGCGTAATGGCGAACGGATGTCGGGCGAGGGGTGGGGGGGAATGGGGGGAGGGGGAGGGGGATGGCAGCCTCCAACCACATATTAAGGCGTCCCATATACGGGGTGAAACTCTATGAAAACCTCTTGCTTGTGTGTGGAGGTGTGTGGGGGAGTATAGGAACCGATGTATAAGGGCCAGGTTCTAAGGCTGGGCGGAGGGCGTTTAGACCTTACGTGCATTGTTGCATTGAGGCTGCAGCGGACAATTTGTAATATAGGGCGTTCGTTTTCCCTCAGTCTCTATACTCTCCCCTATACACACACACACACACTCTCTCTCTCTCTCTCTATCTCTCTCTCTCTCTCTCTCTCTCTCTCTCTCTCTCTCCCTCCCTCTCTTATACACTCTCACACTCTCTCTCTCTCTCTCTCTCTTCTCTTTTCTAAGTCCCCCTTCTCTTCCACTTTTCCTCATTTTCACTCCTCATTTTCCTACCTCATCCTCCTCATCATCTTCCTACTTCTCTTCCTACTTCTCATTTTCTCCCTCTTCCTCCTCCCTACTTCTCCTACTCCCCCTCTTCCTCTCTCCTCCTCTTCCTCCTCCTCCTCTTCCTCCTCCTCCCTCCCCCTCCCCCCGTTTTTTCTTCGTGCCTTTGTATTTTGTGTATGTGTATTCATTATATTATATTTTGTTATTATTTTGTTCGTCTTATGTTGTTAATTGTTTATTTGTCCTTTATTTATCATTATTGTATCATTATTATTTTATAATTATATAATTTTATTAATATATAATTTATTTTATTTTATTTTATTTTTATTTATTTTTTATTCCCAACCCTTTTCTTTCTCTTAATATGGCTGATTTATATGTTTATTTTTCTATATTTAATGGATATGCGACTTATTCATCTTTATATATTTATTTATTCATCTAATCCCGTCAATTTAAAGACAAAAATATTTTCCACCCAATATTACATTCCTTCTCAAAACCAGTAATAATAATGATAATAATAATAATAATAATAATGATAATAATGATAATGATAACAATGATAATAATAATTTGATGATAATAACAATGATAATATGATAATAACTTGATAATAATAACAATGATAATAACTTGATAATAATAACAATGATAATAATAATTTGATAATCTCAATTACCAAAGCAGACTATACACAATACGTTAATAATCCTCTTGAAGAAAGGGAAGTAACTTATTAGCCATTAATTTAAAACTCCTTGTGACTAATTACACTGGTTTGAGGCGGTTCCTTGTTTGTTGTTGTTTATCGAAAGCAATTTCTTGTTTTCTTGATTCTGCTCGGAGTCCGAAGTGGG
>BOPN01000404.1:242500-245000 GCA_017312705.2 Penaeus japonicus | reverse complement strand
GGGGAGGGGGTAGGAGGAAGAGGGGGAGCGGAAGGGGTAGGAGGAAGAGGGGGGAAGGGGGAGGGGAGGGGGTAGGAGGAATAGGGGGGAAGGGGGAGGGGAGGGGGTAGGAGGAAGAGGGGGGAGGGGAGGGGGGAGGGGAGGGGGTAGGAGGAAGAGGGGGGAAGGGGGAGGGGAGGGGGTAGGAGGAAGAGGGGGAAGGGGGAGGGGAGGGGGTAGGAGGAAGAGGGGGAAGGGGAAGGGGTAGGAGGAAGAGGAAGAGGGGGGAGGGGAGGGGGTAGGAGGAAGAAGAAGAGAGGGGGGCAATCAACGCGGGGAGAGAGGGGGAGGGGAGGGGGTAGGAGGAAAAGGAAAAGGAAGAGGAAGAGGGGGGTGGGGGAGGGTGTAGATATCAACGTATGCTTATTTATCAGACGCGAAGGAAAATGAAAACCGAACGAGAATAAATCGGTTGTATCAATACTTCTTGAATTTGTTAATGATTAATTAAGCGGTGAAATCTAGCATCGGATTTTTGATAAGATTCGAAAGCAACTTCCAGAATAGACCATCAATCAAATGATAATCACCTCGCGTACAAGGTTACACTATTTCCATAGGCACAAGGCGTTAATTAATAAGAAACACATGACATACACCTTGAAGAGATATGAAGACAGAGATAGAATTCCGTCAGACGAATTAAGACCATTTTAAGAATAGTTGATTGAACGTGGCTTAAATACAGGAGGAGGAAGAGCAGAGAAAAATAAACTGAGTGCGAGGTAGGATGGTTGACTGTGAGGAGGGGAGGGGAAGGGGGGAGGGGAGGGGAGGGGAGTCGAGTGCATCAGTGCTTTATATAGTTAGTGAGAGTTGGATCTGACTTATAATGGCGTGGCATCTAACCTTCACATAAACACGCGCGCGCATACATGCACACACGCACAAAAGCACAAGCACAGACACAGACACGAGTATACGCACAAGCATAAACTCAAAAACACACAAGAACAAACGTAAATATACAAGAACAAAGACAAACACACAAGAACAAACGTAAATATACAAGAACGAACACAAACACACAAGAACAAACATAAACACAAGCACAAACTCCAACACACAAGAACAAACACAAACACACAAGAACAAACGTAAATATACAAGAACAAAGACAAACACACAAGAACAAACGTAAATATACAAGAACGAACACAAACACACAAGAACAAACACAAACACAAGCACAAACTCCAACACACAAGAACAAACACAAACACAAGCACAAACTCCAACACACAAGAACAAACACAAACACACAAGAACAAACGTAAATATACAAGAACGAACACAAACACACAAGAACAAACACAAACACAAGCACAAACTCCAACACACAAGAACAAACACAAACACACAAGAACAAACACATACACACATACAAGAACACATACATATATAAATATACACAACGTTATGCTATATATATATATATATATATATATATATATATATATATATATAACAAATCCAAATCCAAATTACCGTTGCTATGTAACCAATCCCATCCAATCGCAAAGGTCGAATCAACGCAATTGGTTCCCCGGGCAAGATGGGGCGTCGACTCACGCGATCAGCTGACGCGCGATCAGCTGACGCGCAATCAGCTGATCCCTCGAGATCTGTTGACAGTTTGTCAAGAAATGTCAGGGCAGATTTGCGAGGCTGTGCTCTTTTCTTTTTTTTCTTTCTTTCTTGCTCTGTTGCATAGCCAGGCTGTAGTTTTAAAGCGTTTTATTTATTTGATATTATTGTTGTTGTTGTGGTTTCATTGTTGTTGTTATTACCATTATAATTGTTATCATTATTACTTCATTATTGTTGCCGTTATTTTTGCTCTTGTTATTAACATTATTAGTGTTATTATTATTATTATTAGTGTTATTATTATTATTAGTGTTATTATTATTATCATCATCATCATTATTACCATCACCATAATGATTTCCACACCACTATTACCACAGTCACTACGAAAACAACAACAAAAACAACAACAATCACAACAACAATAAAGCTACCAACTATATATCTAAAAAAAAAAGAAAAGAAAAAATCCGAAACAAAAGCAAGTCGCCATGCGCATTCCTTTCTCCTTCGGGGCTCGAGATGCATCAGGTAAATCTCGGGCCAGTTATAGGCGGGCCTTTCAGAGTGCGAGAAGGTGCGTTGTTGTGTCTATTGATCGTATCCAGAACGCACTTACTCCCTCGCACCCTCCCTCCCTCCCTCTCTCCCTCCCTTTTTTTATCTCTCTCTCGGTTCGCTGCGCTCGATATTGCATGGTCATCATGCAATCTGCAACTAGTTATTTTGGTGATACTAGTGTCTTCATTACTTTGGGATTTCTTTCTATCTCTTTCTCGCTCTCTCTCTCTTTCTCTCTCTCTCTCTCTCTCTCTCTCTCTCTCTCTCTCTCTCTCTCTCTCTCTCTCTCTCTCTCTCTCTCTCTCCCTCC
>BOPN01000404.1:215000-225000 GCA_017312705.2 Penaeus japonicus | reverse complement strand
CCAGTTACAATGAGGACGTTCATCTTCTCTCACATTTTACTCTTTCATAGCTAAAACTTTATGGTAGAATGATCTAAAATAATGAGATTTTTCATCATAATGATATGAAGACCATTACTTAGGAAATGAGATACCAGCTGCTGGTATTAACTTACAGTTTGTTGGTGGTTTTCTAGAGGCTCAACTTGGTCCTTGTTCAACTGCGGGTTGTCCAGCTGGTATTCCACTAGTGAAATGTCCCCTTTGCGCACACTATCACTCTCTTCAGAAAGTCCAGGAACTACTTCTGCATTCTGTTTACCTCCTGAGGTGGCAGAGGAAGACATTTCATGGAAAAGCAAGTTACTGGTAGTGCCACACCCCTGGGACTCTTGATGAACCACTTTGTTATCGTGCACTACATTTACGAGTGCCTGTTGACCTGTTTCTTCACATGAAGTGGCCACTGGCTGGTAGTGAATAAGTAATTCACTTTCATTAGAAATATTACTGGTGGACTGGGCTTCATTCGCTAGGATAGAATCTTTGGTGGAAGCATCTTCTGAATACTGCAACGGAGCACATGGCGTACTTTCCTCTACTATCAAATAACTCACTTCCTGCAATGGATCGTCAACGTCAACCCCTGTGAATTTTGACACACTGAGTAACTGCGTTTCTTCTGTACCTTCCTCATTTTTAGAGCTTATGGATTCTTCCTGTTGGTAAATAGTGTCACTTGTCTGGGACTGATCACTGCCTCTCTCTGGTAGAGAGGTGCTATCAACACTGGGACCCCTGACGTGTGAAGTGAAATCCATCTCCTTTATGTCTTTGCTACTGGAATATTCTAACTGATAAAGTCCTATGGTATTCTCTTCTAGATTAGGATCACTCCAACCATCTTGAACAGTTTCTTCTTTATGTTCAAGTGCTGATGTATCTACCGACTTCAGTGATGCACAGCTATTTCCCTGAAGGCCTGTGACGTCTTCAGTGCTCATACTCGAGTCCTCACACAAGTCTCTAAAAGTCTGAACAGATACATGAGTTGTTTGACCACCAGAACTTCCAACCAGGTTTGGACTAGGACTTACTAAATCGAAAGTACTTTTCGTTGGCAATACGGTGCTGTTCATCTTTCCGTAAACTTCCTGGCTTCGCTCCAATGATTCTAAAAAGTCAATGTTAGCTTTTTCGTTCACTTCTAAAGCAAGAGCAATGTGTGAGTCCCCTACAGTTTCTCCTTTCAAATCAGATGAAGTCAACAGCTTAGATGACGACCCATCTGATTTCAGTAACTGATATGGAACAACATTTTCAACATTGCTGTTTACAAAAAGATTCTGCTGTTCGGGATATGATACACAGCTGTCATGGGTGATGGAAGAAGGCTGTACTTGCTGTGAAGGAGAGAGTTTCTTTGCTGCATCATCATCGACTGTTACAGCCTGGGATACAGGAATATAGTCGTGAGTCAAACTGGAAGAAGCCGACTGCAACTGAGATAAAATTTGAGGATTCTGGGCAATAGTCTCTGCTGCAGAGCCTACTTGAGGTACAAAAACAGTCATGCTTTTTTCAATAGTACCAGACTTCAAAACCTCCTGAGTCATTATCTTAGTAGGGACCAATGCTGTCGCTTGATGCAGTGGTGTGCTATTACTTGCCGTTGGCAAGATGGGCCGAGGTAGAATTTTCCGCCTTGGTTTTGTACAGCAGACGGATTTGGTTCTTCTGGTGAGATATCTCCTTTTATGAACCACTTGAGAAGTATGATTTGGTAATGGTAACTTCAGAGTTGTGCTATCAGGAGCCACAGATTTGAGTTGGTGAAGTGAGATGCCATGGTGAGTTGATGATATATTTGTTGCAGTTTCTTCAGGCGTTAGCAGTACTTCACTTTGCTGAAGTTTGGGGGCAACAGGCTGAAACTTTTGAGAAGACATCAGTTTTTTTGACACAGAGGTAGTCTTAATTCGCTGAATGGGAATGCCTTTATGACTGGCATCTGGGGTAACACTCTGAACATGATGGAGCTGAACAAGTTGATGACTTCCTGCCGAAGTCACAGGACAAACCTGCTGAATTGAAAGTTTGGTTTGCTTTGGTTGAATTTGTTGGAAATTTAAATTTTGTTTCCCATTACAGTGGACATTGGAAGGAAGCTGTTGGGTAGGGACTGCTTGTTGAGGAGCTGCATTTGGATTTGGCTGAATTTGTTGAAGGGGCAGCTGTTGCTGACTAGACTGGAGTTGCACAGGAAGTGTATTAATTGTGCTGATTGGATGTACTGTCTGTATTGGAATATTATGTTGCTTGGAAGCTGCAAGAATACACTGTCCCTGAACAGGTACAGCCTGTGTAGTGATTGTAGTGATGTTCTTCAATCCTTGGAGAGGCACAGCTGATCGTGTACAAGGATGTACACCGTGCATCTGCTGTACTGGTATATCTTGCCCTGCACTTCCAGGGTTAATGGTTTGAAGAGACTGCACAGAGAGCTGTTGTGGCATAGGTGCAGTGGGGACAGGCTGAATTGATATAGGCCTCTGCATGTTTGCAGGTGCAAGCTTTGGAAGCGACGGCATTAAATTTGAAGATATGTTTGGTAAAGGCTGAAGAGGTAAAGCATGATGAGCACTCACAGAAGACAAAGATTGTAACGATTCCAGTGAGTTTGTTGTCACAACCTCCTGGAGAGACTGGAAGGGCACAGAATGATGCACACTTACAGTCGGAATGCTCTGTAACTGTTGTATTGGTACTGACTGTGTTGAACTTTCGAATGGTACATTTGGTAGCTGCTGTAAAGGTAAAGCTTGTTGTGAACTAACACTAGGAATGTTTTGTAACTGCTGAACTGGAAGGGCCTGCTGAACATTGACGGGTTGAAGGCCCTGAAGAGACTGAAGTGCTGCTGGACTCTGCTGAATGTTGGCTGAATTTATACTCTGAAATTGCGGACTTGAAATATGTTGTGGTGTTGAAACAGAATTAATGGACTTCACTTGTTGAAGTGGAGACACAGACTGGAGCTGCTGCGAGGGGATAAATGCTCCTTGATTACAGGTGGTTGGCTGAGGTCGTGGCAAAAGTTTTCTTCCAGGTCCAAGAGACTTTTTTGGTTGCATACATCCATTTTTTGTTGACTTAACAGGATGTACTGTCTGCACACTCGATGCACAGGTTGAAGTGAATTCTGGTACAGTAGCCTGACTATTTACCTGAGTTGGCACATGACCAGGTGTGACTGAACTGAGCTGCTGCATGGGTAAAGTTTGAGAAACTTTGACAGTAGCTGGACGCATAGCCACAACATTGCAACCGTTCCCTGAAGCAATAGACTGCGGCTTATTCAACGAAATGGACTGTTGAATATTTGTGTTATTGGGCTGTGACTGCCCTATATTACTGGGGAAATGAGGTCGTGGTAATATTTTCCGACCCATGGAGGTACCTGACTGTGACTTTACTGGTGACATACTCTTGACTGTCAAACACTGCTGCTTCTTTGGCTCAGGCTTTTGCGCTTTACGATGAGCCACGACCTGCACTTGCGCCACGGGCAGCGGTGTCTGGCTAAAATTCAAGCTCTGAATCTGTATCTGAGGTCTCGGCAGTATCTTCCGCCTGGTTCCCACGAGGGCTTGATCGGTCTTCTGTACTTTGAGGATCTGCCGTCTCTGACTAGAACCGGGCAGCGGCTTTTGGTGGTCATCGCAAAGTCCAATTTCTGCCACGATTCTCTCTCCTTCGTGCTTGGGCTGGAAGGTACGTAATAGTGGTTATTATTGGTGACGATGTAGCAACTCTAGTCTATTGTCTTTCTCAATAATGGTGGGTATCATGGTAACTTTTCCTGTATTTACTTATATTGGGAGAAACTAAAAAATATAAATATGTATGTGTAAATATCTGAAGAAATTTGGTACTATCATCATTAATGAAAAAATGTGGGACTTGTGTCTAAATACAAAAATTATTCAAGAAAAAAAAAAAAAAAAAAAAAAAAAAACTGTATTAATCCTAATAGGTGTTCTTAGCTTATAAGGATTCAACTAGGTACATATTTTGAAAAAAAGGTGTAAATAAAACTGAATACCTTAACAATGCAAGAGATGTATTTGAAATATTTTGAAGGAATCTTCATCAGAAATTAATGGATTTTTCATTACTATTGCCATTGAAATACATCAAACACATCTCTTGTGTTTTACATTTGTTGTAATCAACTACATTCAAGTTCATAATTGTTGAATTTCTAAGCTATAGAAATACATTATGTTGCAAATCATGCATACACCCACACCCACACACACCTCCACACAAGTGTATACACAGAGCAGCAGAAACTGACTTTTCCTTTCACCCTGTGGGACCTACTTCCTAAATAATAGGAGAAAGTTATCAGTGTTCAAAAACAAAAGTGAAAAAAAGCTCAAAATACTTAGAACTCTTATTAAGGCACTGAGAAACGAGCACGGACAAAGTGATACTGAGGGACAGTATTAATCTTTGACTCCTAAAGCAAGCCTTGAACATGTATATCACAAGTGGAAGGTGGGGGAACATGGCACGTCAATGGAGGGAGGGGTTAAATTATCAATAATATTCTGGAGGACAAATGTACTAATTCAGCTAAGGAACATCCATATACAATTGTTTAAGTTAAATATTGCCAACCCAAAGGAACATCCATATACAATTGTTTAAGTTAAATATTGCCAACCCAATATCAATCACTAAAGAGAACTTGCATCAGTCGCTAAATATATGTCATTACTGAAATACAGGTGAATAAATAGCTTAGGTGTTTTGTTTGAAAGAAATCCTGCGGCTCAGAACATGTGACTCAGAATATGCAGCTGTGCATTTCTTTTGTCTTGTTTTTCAGAATCTTCATACCCAGGCCATGTCCACACTGGCAGCAAGCAAGCAAGCACAAGAGGGCAAAAGTGGGTGGGAGCTGGCTTATTTGTGGGTCCCCAATTCATAAAAAAAATTTAATGCGTAAATTGAGTTGTATTTTCTGTTCATCAATTCTTTTACTTGTTGTAAATGTTTGATGACATGATGATGAGCAAGTAAAGATGACTATTCTCACTCTGGCCTGTAAACTTGTCAAGGTCATAGCCACTGACAGCATTGGCTTATGCATTTGTGCATCATCATTTATTCTAATTGCACCTCAGGCTTTTATCATTTTGTGGCAATTTCAAGCTAAATATAATTTAAATACACTCTGAAGTATTCCAGTATGTACAGCCATTCTGCAAGTTTGTTAAAATCTGGTCACGCAAAATATGCACCCGATACCAAAATTTCAATTGAGCAGCTGAGATCTCAAGCCGTGTATTGCAAAGTCTGCAGTTTGGGATGAGGGTGAATAACTCTTACCATTAAAATGACCTATCAAACTAACATCTATGTATTCCATATGCATGTATGAAAATATGCATCAGAATATTTATACTGAAATATAAACATAAACTTACTGCAACTGCATCAATTTCGTTCTCTTCAAGTTTCACCAAGCATATCTGGAGAAATAAAATACTCATGTTTATCTCACTAATATTTATGATAAAACCTTGTGGGAAATTTGTATCAATTTGTCTAAAATCTGAACAGAATTTTGCAAATATAAATAGATAACATTTCAATGTAGTGGAACAAGTATATAAACAGAGTGAGAGAGAGAGAGAGAGAGAGAGAGAGAGAGAGAGAGAGAGAGAGAGAGAGAGAGAGAGAGAGAGAGAGAGAGAGAGGGAGAGAGAGAGAGAGAGAGAGAGAGAGAGAGAGAGAGAGAGAGAGAGAGAGAGAGAGAGAGAGAGAGAGAGAGGGAGAGAGAGAGAGAGAGAGAGAGAGAGAGAGAGAGAGAGAGAGAGAGAGAGAGAGAGAGAGAGAGAGAGAGAGGGAGAGAGAGAGAGAGAGAGAGAGAGAGAGAGAGAGAGAGAGAGAGAGAGAGAGAGAGAGAGAGAGAGAGAGAGGGAGAGAGAGAGAGAGAGAGAGAGAGAGAGAGAGAGAGAGAGAGAGAGAGAGAGAGAGAGAGAGAGAGAGAGAGGGAGAGAGAGAGAGAGAGAGAGAGAGAGAGAGAGAGAGAGAGAGAGAGAGAGAGAGAGAGAGAGAGAGAGAGAGGGAGAGAGAGAGAGAGAGAGAGAGAGAGAGAGAGAGAGAGAGAGAGAGAGAGAGAGAGAGAGAGAGAGAGAGAGGGAGAGAGAGAGAGAGAGAGAGAGAGAGAGAGAGAGAGAGAGAGAGAGAGAGAGAGAGAGAGAGAGAGAGAGAGGGAGAGAGAGAGAGAGAGAGAGAGAGAGAGAGAGAGAGAGAGAGAGAGAGAGAGAGAGAGAGAGAGAGAGAGAGGGAGAGAGAGAGAGAGAGAGAGAGAGAGAGAGAGAGAGAGAGAGAGAGAGAGAGAGAGAGAGAGAGAGAGAGAGGGAGAGAGAGAGAGAGAGAGAGAGAGAGAGAGAGAGAGAGAGAGAGAGAGAGAGAGAGAGAGAGAGAGAGAGAGGGAGAGAGAGGGAGAGAGAGAGAGAGAGAGAGAGAGAGAGAGAGAGAGAGAGAGAGAGAGAGAGAGAAAAGAGACTGAGACCAATAGTAAAAGGGACTGACAGACACAGAAGGTAAACACAACCGACAAGGAACTACTCACTGTTTCATCTACATAGACATATTCTGGTTCTTCTTTAACCTCCAGTTTTATGTCAGCCTTTGTAGACTCCATTCTTCAAGTTGGCTTGATATCCAACCAAAGATAACCCAGTGCAGAATTTTCTGTAAATAGCAAAAAAACAAAAAATAAATATATGTACACACACACACACACACACACACACACACACACACACACACACACACACACACACACACACACACACACACACACACACACACACACACACACCATATATAAATAAAAGGATATCAAATGAAGATTATGTCTTTTATACTACCATAAAATAGTGAACATGAACACACATCTGGCAATATTTTCCCCCTCCCCCCCATCCCTACTCCTGCTATGCCACTCGACCTCCTCGTCTCGCCTCGCCTCCCACCCAGCCTTAGTTATCTTAGTTAACTATCGTTAACTAAGATTTTCAAGGCCCATCAGAGCAGCATAATATATAAATAATGCATATCGAACAAAAGCTACTTGAAAACGTAAAAACAGGAAAAAAATATTTGGATAAGCCTATATATAGATTAGTAAAGAAAACTCAAACCATATAAAGCAATGACATACTTCAATTGCAAATGAAATGGAAATGATACTACTTCATTCAATTTATACAATTTAGACGACAAATACAAATGACCATTGCGTATGGGTGTTATGACATACAGGACGCAGGAGTTCTGGCCTGACGATGGGCATCAGGACATATGTACATGACGTTAGGGGATTTTGGATCACTGTCAATTTATTGTGCTATGAGTAATGAATGAGTGATGATGATCATTGCAGTTATAATTACTATAATTGCCATAATATCTTTATAGAACAATGGCACATAGCAAGTTGCTGACCTCTTGCTCTAAAGTACTGCAGGATGAAGGATGTGCAGGCAGAATGGGAAGAGGAAGGTGACTCAAACCATGCCCAGTGTCTACAATGTGCCCCTGTGCCAGTAGAGATGCCTTTTACTTGAGGCACTCACAGTCATAAGTACAAGTTTCCTTCCTCTTCCCTACCTGTTCATGTTATCTTCATTGTGCATGGTTATATGTTTAATATTTGTTCATGACAGTACATAAATGAAATTGACTTTTGTCCTCCCATAAAACAGCAAAACTTCTATCACACAGAGTATAAAGAAAATAATGAGCTGATATGGACCCTAAACTACAATCTTAGTCAACTACCTGTGATATATCAGATATGTCTCTAAATACAGTAAAATACACAAAAATTAAAACACAAAAATGGTACTAGCTTTGCAATGAGTGACTGCAAGAGAGTGGGAAAAGTCAAGGTATGTTACATGAAGCTGCCTTGCCATGAAATAAAACCCATCCTGGAGACTGGACAAGCAAATCTTTCCCCCATCCACAATGGGTTAACCTTTCAAAGTTAATTCTACTTATTCTTAAATTCTTATTCAATGCAATTACAATGTCCAGTCCATGAATGTTCAAATGTTTCTTCTCCCCCCTAAGAAATATATCATACAAACTTTTCGGCAACAGTGGGATCTGCCTGCTAGTTTACTCAGCAGGTCACTGTGAATGTCATGCTGAACGTCCATCCAGACACAAGGGCTTTCCTTTCTTGTAGAGGTTTGGCTTCCTGGAGTGTCACATTGCCGTTCTTCTTCCTGGTCCACACGCAAAACCCTGAAAGAAAATATGACATGTAGTAATGGCTTTTGTGTACTTGTTGAACACATTAATATTTACAGTTGTGTCTTCTCTAATGAATATTCTATGCTCTGATGATCTGTGCAATCTAAGCACAGTACTTTTGATGTGATTTTAGGTACGATGTGAGAAAGAGAGAAAAAAAATGCAGTTCTGAAATTAACCCTTTGACGACAGTGCGTCATACCTGTGTGACACAGCTAAATGCCAAATGATGGGGGCGACACACCAGTTTGACGTTCCCGTTGCAATATTGCATAGGCCCGGCGTAGAGGGTTTCCACTTATCGCCGGCCCGTCGGGATTGAGTTAACCCATTGGTCGCAGTTTAAAAAAAATATATATGCAGTAGGATGGCAGGTTTACATAGTCTGCCACGGTGCCATCCACTTCTACGACTGACTCTGCCTTGGCACCAAACCATGCCATCCGCTGCTAATGGGTTAAGAATGAGTCACTTATTTAACTCAAGAGATTGGTTTAGAAACTAGTTTTACTGAAACTGGCATGAGCACATTTCCACCCAAAAACTGAACCAATATTAGCCAAAAATGGAGGTAGGGGGACACAGATCCTATTAACCCTCTCGTGACGGGTGGTACAACACTGTACCACGCATATTAGGCCTGTTCGCTGGGGACGCAATATGGCGTCGGTTATTTAACTGATTTAGGCCTATGCGTTCGAAAGCCCCGGCATTGTGACATGCAAGGCTGGAATGCCCCCGTCGTGAATGGGTTAAACCACTGAAACACTGCATACTTTGGTATTATGACACAAAATATGACTTGTTAGTCTTCTATCACTTCCCTCATTTATGTGATACCATTACAATTATTTACTGATAGTACCTTAAAGTATTCATATCAGGTATTGCATTAAACTGTTCTGCTTTGTGGGGTAGGTATTTACAGCTTATTTACAGCCTTTTTGTTAACTAAGTACCCAGCTAAATTAGGCCTCCTGTTAGGAACACATCCACTAGACCAATGGTCTTCAATTTTTTTACCCCTCCAGACTTTCTGTATCTATGAAAATATATATCACAGGGCCCCCTTATATAATTATTAACCTTGATAGGGTATAGCGCATTATGTCATACCATATAAAAGGATCTTATGATATAATTGTTCAGTTATATCTAAAGCTTGTGGAGATAAGTGTTTGTCCAGTTTACTGAACCTATGGTTAGAAGTTGCCAGGCAGAGAGCTCACTTGGGAAATCAAACCAGAAAAAAGTAGGGATACTTTCCTAATGACAAAAGTGATGGATGAAAACAATACCAGAAAACAAAACAACTTAAAATGCTCGAGGACTAGCATGCTGAACTCCTTGTTAAACGTGAAACAAAAACACTGACACTTCCAAACAAAACATAATCTTGAATTCTAATAATTTAAATGTACCATGTATATTAATTTTTTTTTGTATCTTATGCAGCTACTGTTGGTGCCTTTCTACTTGGGGAAAATTATATGTATGTGATCTCTGCCAAGGATGAGAGGTTGTTACTAAATAATATTAATACTTTCATGGCTACATGGCATACTAGGAAATCTTTACCAAATTGAGCCCAATATCTTTCCTATGATATCTTTTTGAAATCAGTTATAAGGGCATCATCAGAAGATAGGTAAACCTGCTCTCACTCATTTATAAG
>BOPN01000404.1:205000-207500 GCA_017312705.2 Penaeus japonicus | reverse complement strand
GCGTTGCCACTTCGCCGGATTTTTCACCTGCACGACGACGTGAGCGAAAGCTGCAGTTAGTTGCCCTCCAGACGCCGGTGAGGACAGACGAACAGCTTGTTATTATCATCGTCAGCCAACCTCGTAAGTGTTTTGGATTTTGTTTTGTTTACGTGTGGTTTGATACATATAGTTAGATGTTGAAGATTCTCTTTTTTTCTTTTTTCTTTTTTTAAATTAGAGTTTCTTTCCTTCTCGTGTTGAAATAAACCCTCCGATGGGATTTTTTTTTCATTTTTGACTTTTGTTCTATGGAATTCCATTGTACGAGGAGTCTTCTTCTTCTTCTTCTACTGGCTTTTCCCAATTTACTCGGGGTCGCCGGCACGGATCCGCCTCCTCCATGTGGTCCTCCATAATGCATCGCTCTCTGTCACCCCTTTCGCTATCTTGTCCTCTTTCACGCAATCCTCCCACCTTCTTTTGGGCCTTCCCCTCTTCCTCCTCCCAACAGTCATCCGTCTAACCCTCTTCCCTACATAATCTCCATTTCTTCTCACTATGTGTCCCAGCCACTTCAATCTGCTTTCTCTCAACTTTTCCGATATTTCTGTAACTTTCAATCTTTCTCTAATGTCCTCATTTCTTACTTTATCCAACTTTGTGAAGCCCAGTGACCACCTCAGCATCTTCATTTCGGCTACCTGTATTTTCTTCTCCTGTGCTTTCGTCACAGCCACCGCCTCCATGCCATAGATCATTGCTGGTCTTACTATGGTCTTGTACATTTTTCCTTTCACCACATCTGACACTTTTCTATCGCACATCACCCCTGTTACTTTCTTCCACGCACCCCAACCTGCTTGTATGCGTTTTGTGACTTCCCTGTCCGAACCTCCATCTTCCTGCACTGTGGAGCCAAGGTACTTAAACTCTTTTACCTGGTTCACGTCCTCACCCTGTATCTTTACCGGTGTTACATCCTCATCATCATCCTCTACGTCCTCTTCTCCTACCTTCATCTTCAAATACTCGGTCTTCTGTCTACTGACTCTCATTCCTCTGGTCTCCATTGCATTCCTCCAAAGCTCTAATCTCAGCTCTACCTCCTCCTTCGTCTTCCCGCACACCACTACATCGTCCACCAAACAACATATCCCACGGGGCTTCCCTCTGGACTACCTCCGTCATGCAATCCATAATCACTGCAAACAAGAATGGGCTAAGTGCTGACCCTTGATGCAGCCCCACCGTTACCTCAAACTCCCCCGTATCACCCGCCGCGCACCTCACCACAGTCTTACTGCTCTCATACATATCTTGTATCAACCTGATGTATTTCTCTTCCACCCCCCTCAGTCTCAAACAATTCCATACCTCTTGTCTCGGTACCCGATCGTAAGCTTTCTCTAGATCAATGAAGATACAATGTAGTTCTTCTTGCCCCTCCCTGTGCTTCTCCATTATCTGCCTGAGCGCAAAAATTGCGTCAGTTGTGCTTCTATTTGGCATAAACCCAAACTGTTGGTCAGACACCTCCACTCTACTCCTCAATCTCTTGTCTATGATCCTTTCCCACATCTTTAGGGTATGTGAGGTTAGTTTGATGCCCCGGTAGTTTCCACAATCCTGTATGTCCCCTTTGTTCTTGAAAATGGGTATGAGAGTACTATCTCTCTATTCATCTGGCATATGCTCCATCTCCAAGATGTTTCTGAATACCTCTGTTAGCCACCTCACTGCTGTTCTGCCCATAGCCTTCCATGCTTCGACTGGTATATCATCCGGTCCCACCGCTTTACCATTCTTCATCCTTTTTATTGCTGTTGTCACTTCCATTTCTCCAACCTCCTCTATCTCTCCTTCTTCTGCAGCTTCAATCACTAGTTCTACTCTTGGGTTCTCTACATTCATCAATTGTTGGTAGTACTCCTTCCATCTTTCTTTTATCTGTTTGCCGTCTGTCAACACTAGTCCTTCACCATCTTTTATCCTCTTAGCTTGGTATACATCTTGCGCCTCCTTATGTTTCTGCTTGGCTATCCTGATAGCTTTCCTTTGCCCATCTTGCCCGTCTAGGCTACTATACAACTCCTCAAATGCAGCTTTGCTTTTTTGGCTTTTGCCACTTCTCTTTTCGCTTTCTTATTTGCCTCTTTAAAGGCTACAATAGTTTCCTCACATCTATTTAGATCTCTCTCCTTCTTCTTCTCAACATGCTACGATCATCGTCTGCCTCGGTGTTCCCATTTCCCATCTACTCTTTTCCCATACCTGTTTGCCTAATACCTCAACAATAGGCTCCCAGCTACCCCACTCAATGTGCTCCACTCTTTCCGCTCTTCCATAGCCAATTTCCTCTCCACCTCCTGGACAAATTTATTTCGATGTTCCTCTTCGTTTAACTTCCACCAGCGCGTTTTCTTTGTTCCACATTCGCTTCTTTTAATCTGTAGTTTCATCTTTACTTTGCAGACTACCAGCTTGTGCTGTTTAGTCACCGCTTCTTTTGGCAGGACAT